>CM060973.1:87606156-87903656 GCA_030765045.1 Tenodera sinensis | reverse complement strand
CCGACTATTTTATGTGGGCCCTCCCCATCCTTTACCACAGGATGCCCATACTTTATACTGAAGTCTGTGGGACACGATGACATGTATTTAATTTATCCAATTCGTAACTAATTCCATTCAAATGATCAAGTTCCATATGGGAAGATTTACTGACCCTGAAGATATTAAGATGGGTGGGTCCACACTAAACTGAAGTCATGTTTTGCGATATTTAGCGCTGGGAAGTTCTAGTGTTAGTGTTTTAGCTGTTCAAGTGTTCCTAAGCTTGTACAAAGGGAATGCCAGTGGACAAAACGTTTCGTAAACAAGTTTGCAAAATAGCGTTGTTTCTTTAACAACCTTCTGGATTAAATAAATTTCCCAGCGCTGAATATGGTTGCGTGTTTCCTGCAAAATTGTGTTGTATAAACAACTACAAAATATGGAACACTTATTTAAGTACTGACAACTCTATATAAACGTCCACGTGCAACACAACGGGGTCTACAGAATCAACGTTCAACGGTTTATATACCTGCAAGATAATAGCACAATGTCGCCAATCTAACAGCCACAATTAACAAGTACGGCCTTATCTTTACCACGGGGAGAATTCAGGAAACAGTTGCTGATGTTGATGCCAACAGAACGGATGGTATACCACAAAATATAACCATAGACCACCACACAGTTGGCGTTTGGTGAATTTCAAATGCTTCCGCTCTCTATAGAATTCAACATGTTTGCACCGATTCCACCAAATTTCGCACTCCCTTTCTTTCTGGGAATAATAAAACTGCTGGTGCCATCGACAACGGAAGACGGTGTAGAAACTGTTCGGCGGAGACAATTTTGACGATTCTCAGCCCACATGGACCTGTTTTCTCAACAGTTTTATTAAATAAAAATTTTTGGGTTGTAATGGTAGACGAGGTTGAAAATTGTTTGATGAAAGGACTGGGATTTTCAGCAGAACGTAAAGTTAGACACACACATGTTTCAGGCGGAGTAAAAGTACTGTGGCGGTGTTATGACAAAAATCTTTCCCATCGAGAGAGCGCGAAAAATTGAGGACGAAGGGGTAACTAAAGCGCCCCTGCTTTAACAAGGGAAAGGCGCCGATTAAGTGACTCCTCCACCCCGCGGGGCTATCCATAGGGTAAGTACCTTAAATCAAAAATCGTCTACGTCCTAAGCCTGGTCAACGCCGTGGAAGACCAGCGCGTCCACAAAGGTCTAGCTTGCCTTTCCCAGTTCTCCAAACTGGCAATGGACAGTGAGGTGTCTCACAATGTAGCCCACACGATGGGTTTCCGGAGCCAATGATCGACGAGTCCAACCCAATTATAACAGTTCCCTTCCTGTGAAGTCCTGTTCATTTTATATACTATAGTAACAAATGAATATTGCCCACTTTTGTAATATCTAATCCTGTTGTGCTACAGTTCTCACTGGCCTACAGCTGCCAACTTGACTGCCGACCTCACGCTCACGTACCGTGGCAGGGTTGATGGAGACAGCATCAAGCATCCCTCAGCCACAATCTTGGCTGTTTTGCCAAAATTCGCTGCCTACAGCAGCTCCTCACTTTCCCCATGATGGTTACTGGGCATAGGTCTTTGAATCTGCATCTCCAAGGGTGGGATTGATCATCTGAGCATTCCGTGGACGGGAATCAGAGCTCCATGACCCAGCCCACTGTGCCACGGCACAGTACATATACTTTTTTAACTGGTAAACCTTAGGATACAACATAAAAACTCACTCGTCTAAAATCTCACATACTTTAATAATTTTTTTCTCATAGTTATGCAAAAGTGTGGAACTTCGAAGCAAGAATAAAGCAACCAAGTATGCATTTGACCATAACTTCAGCCTCGTGTATCCTTTCTATAACCACAACGAAATGTGTAATGAAACCATCTCGGCAAACATTTCTGTCGATTTATGTTAGGTGCAACAACCTAAAAGATTTGCCTATCACTTGGGTACTGTATTTCCATATTGCCATTCTACCAACAAGATAAAACCATTTGTGCAAATGTTTATCTCGATTAACAAGAAGTAGATAGAAGAATAACTATTTGTAGGAACAGTTCGTAAAAGAGCGAGTAGGCACATCAGAGTTTTTCACTCTCTAACAGTATTGCCCACTTGTAAAAACGGTTATGACCCTATCCTATCCCAACGTAGCAATAGAAGTGAAAATTCATTTTCATGAAGACAGTGTTCCAGGTAATGGGTCCGGCTGTGGGGACGTGAAAAATACGAGAGCTGCTCTGTAACCCCGCGCATTAGAGGAGCCGAGTGGATCTGTACAGTCACGGGGCAAAACACATAGACCAAGGAACGGTGCGCCCTGGCAATGCACGGCTAACAAAACAATGAGAACTGAGCGGGTTTCCTCATCATTCGCGTGTGTTTAAGGAGAACAGGCCAATATCTGCCAACATGTGCGTATACTTATGCACTTTAGTGTTATTAAACACTAGAAACCTTATGCAGACCTTTTATATCTGTAGTGATTTTATCTTCTTTTCCCATAGCAGTTTATGTTTACCTGAAAGGCTAGCTTCCTATAATATTGTAGTAAACAAAATCTGATTGTTACATTCACATGGTTTTCTCTACTCTTCTTAAAAATGCCCATATTTATCTAGTTTATGTTAATGGAGATAGAATTTTTCAGAAGTTCTTATTGAGTATTTGCTTATATATACAAGAGGAATAAGGGAATACGGTAGGCTTAAGACTTGAGCGATAATCAAATCTTGTAAGAGCTGGTCGCTATAAGAGGGCTTTGAAATTCCGTTTTCTCAGTCCAAGAGACAAAAACGAATTAAAATTTTCTATTTGAGGAAACTAATTATTTGAAAACTCAAACCAATAAAAGGGAATATTGCTGAAATAGCTGTAAAGAAAGGGAAAAAAAAAAAAAAAAAAAAATCTGGTTACTTGACATAAGCTGTGTGTTACATTTTTGTGTAGTAAGATTTGTCCCCCTCTTTCGGTTTACTAATTATGGAAACTTAATTCAGTATAAAGAGGTTTGAAAAGTTATTCCAGAAAATTTAAGATACGCATTTTATTGAAAATATCTTAAGCATATCGTTATCTCATTCTCGTGGTTCACGGGTTTAAAGTCCATGTATAAATGGGGAAAACCTACTAATGTTAGTCAAAACGGCACTTCATCTGATTGAGATTAAATTTCTAATACGGAGTGTCCTCAATTGGAAATAGGGACGGCTCTAAGTTCTCGCATCACTGTTGTAACCGGATGAACTGTTTGCGATCAGAGCGTCGCTTTTGTAAACACTTATAAATTCACTCACACAATCAGGTGTAAAGTTGGGGAATGTTATTTTTGGAGTTATATAATTGGACGTTGTGTCATTTTGGGCCATTCTTATCTTAGAGCATTCTCGAAAATTGTGCTACAGAACTCCACGCTTGTGTCTCACCCCTTGGAGATCGGAACCAATTTATGTTTAACCCTTTCAGTTCCGGTGTCCATGATCATGGATATAGGCATTTTTTTCCTATTTGTACTAGTTTTAACTGTTTTTCTGCTATAATCTTGTTATACTGTCTGTCACCAATTAAACATACGTATTTGAGACTTTTGAATTGCAAACAATTATTTTTTTTACAATTTATATTGTAGTGTTTTTTAAATAAGAAAAGATGCAAAATCCATGCAACCGCAGTCAAATGATATCCCGCCATCATCCACGCGTGCCATCACACCGATTGTTTTACATGGGCCCTCCCCGTCCTTTACCACAGGCACATTTGACTGCACGACCTCAGGCTTTGAGTGCATGACCAGTGCACTACGTGTTGCCTTAACGATCATGGCTATTCAACTCAGTAGGCTGAAGGTGTCCCAGACCGCCTAATCTAAACCGGTTTCAAATTAGAGGAAGAACGGCATTAGTAGCAAAAACACTCAGTACTGAAAGGGTTAAGAGAACGAGCAAAAACGAAACTTTCGTTACCTGGATTTCTAAAAAGGGAGAACTTGACCTACATTTGGAAAAATCAAGTCAATGGCACATGGTAGCACTAAAATTATAACTCTGTTACAGGTTAAAAATACAAGTACAAGGAAATGTTTGCCACTAAATTTGGATTTGGAGTCTTGGGAGTTCACAATTGCTGACTTGGAAAACAATTATGGTGCTCAAGAGAAGCAAATGTTAGGACCAAAAGCAAGTCGAGATACCTCAGTGTACACAGTTGCAAACCTTGTACCAGTTTTCAGGATCTGTGGACAACTGTCTAGCAGCAAGAGGATAGCCAATCAAGCTGCGGGGACCCGCCTCGGACCACTAGCGACGGCATCGGAGCTTGAAAACAAGATAGCCTAGCCCTCTTACAAGACAGCAGCCAGTGGTGTCACAGCACACGTTGCTGGAATATCGCCTGGAAGGGAAATTCCTACATTCCTTCAAATATGTCCTTCATAGAAGCATTACAAATAAATGGCTCTTGTTCCAAATTGGATGCGTAATTCCACAACAATGTATGAAGATAATAGTTTACTTGTAAGATGCTTAGAGTAACTTATTTCTGACATAGCTTCGGTGGTAATTGTGAGACATCACACAGTGTTTCGAAATGATTAATCACTTAAATGAAATAAAGGAATGCCCCGAGCAGCTCTTGAAGACGTGAAGTAACTCGACAACGTTGCGTTGAGGTTGGTCATGGATCAATCCGGCTTCTGGATATAAAAACGTCGGTCGCTTGCAAAAACGACGCAGGGTGGTGTAATTAAGGAGTGCAATTGGCATTATGGTTGGCCTACACTCGCACAGTAAAAACGGAAGGACAAGGTATGGTATTTGTTTGCGCTCACGAGACGCACCGCTGCGGTGTTTACACCCACACAACTACAGCGTTGCCGGCTTGTCTGTCCCTTGTTTTCGACAAAACTAAAATATGGTCAGAGACAAAAACGTAAGATGCAAAATGTGTTCCATATACCGCGATCTACCACTGGTTCAAATTAATGTAATGCCTTTCCTCCCACCCGGTATATGTGGCAGTTGTGCGTGCAGTCTCTTTGGGAACCAAGACATCTGAATAAACGCAGACATTGTACACCCCCGATACGTACTATATTCACAGCGAAATTAATGCTTCAACTAATGTTAAAAAGGTATTTCGCCATATTATGCATTGCAGGATCATAGACCGTCGTCGCTGAAATGGCGTATTATCAATATTAATTTACCTACACATGGATACATGTTAAAATGAACAAATGAGCAAGAATAAAAGTCACGTTTCATTTGTTTTGTTCAACCCGACTTAGAACAGTATTATGAGGGTGAGATGAAACTGCTACATAAATTGCACAAATGCTTTGGTATAATATTAGAATTACAGTTTAATTATATTAAATATGATACGCAGCAATTAAAATCTTTACATCAACTTGACGTTAATATACTAATCTTATTAATATCTTCCCACTAATCTAACAGATAATAAAATAAATTATCTCATATTTATCGACTGAAATACATATAATTAGATTATGGTTATTAATTCTTCTTGTAGAACTAGGTTTTGGAAAGATAGAATCAGATTAAAAGATGCAATGTCATAGCCGAGATTTGAACCATGGATCTTCCGCTTGCTTGAGCTACCACGGCAACCTTTCGGCATTTCACACGGTTCAAATTCCGGCTATGGGTTTACCATGTCATGTCTGATTCTACCATTCCAACTTCTCTCAAAAAGTCTTATCAATTTTAATTGAAATATACTTGAGATATTTGCACACTAAATCAAATGTTTATCTTGAATTTTTTATGAATAATGTGTGCAACTCTCTTCATTCTGAATTACTTTTCTATAATCGGTAAACCGTATCAGATAAGACAATACCTTACCGAGCAAAAAATATAGATTTCGATAAACCACACAATTTGTATAAAACATTTTGTGACATTAAGCATTTCATAGATATTCTTTGTAATTGCTTGCATTTACTAATACGTGTACCTATCTTTTTCTTCAGGTATTAGGTCGTTATTTATTTTTCTGGTGGTGGTGCAAGGAATATGAAATTTCAAAGCTATCTCACAACAATTTGTCACTTAGACCACTATATCCTTCTTATAACTACAACAAACTGTATGATATTTTTGACTTAATATTGGTTAGGTGACTGGGAAGTTCTGGACTTCAACTATTTACGATATCGTCACTGGGGTATGTCATCTGAAAATGAATTTGAGAACGCCTTTGGTTTATCGGGAAAATGTTAGTCAGCTGAGGAATCTAATGACCTACCGGCATATTGGCATCGTGGCTCAATTGGTTGAGCTCCTTGTACAAGATAAATTTTTGTCAAATTCAATATTTTACAAGACTTTCCGAGAGTTGTCGCAACTTCAACTTTTCTTGTCAAATTGCTTCCAATACTTTGAAAGTTTTGAAAGCAAATAAGGTCAAAGATTTGATGATAATTTGATGGCTTTGGTCAATGAAATGCCAGCATTTACAGTGCGTCACGAAATAAGTGAAACGGCTGAAAGTGAAAAGTAAACAAAGCGGCTTTCTGGGCAAGATATGCTGTGTGCGAACTGTTTTGGTTATACGAAAGTAGCGCATATCTGAACGGTGTGGGTTCCGTGGATGATCCCACGATGAAGAAATTACCAGGCAGATTTACAAAGCAAGTATACAGTAATATATTAATGTAATGTTATATAGTGTAGTGAATTATCCATTCTTATTATTCCCATTGTATTCCTCAAATGAAATCTTTTTAATAGATTTATCATAAGTGAAAATGCTATGTAATTTTACGTAAGAAACAACATTTCATCGTAAACTCTTATACCCTGAGATATCTGTACACTCATTTCTCAATGCATTTCATATTAATCGAAATAAAAATTTACAGAAATTATCTTATTGCTACTTTTCATGCAGGTAAGAGCAGGTCGCTATGTGAGGGTCTTGACATTGCATTCTCTTTGCATAGCTGAGAGACAAAAGAACGAATAGCGAATTTCTATTTGAGAAAAGTAAAATATTGGAAAAATCAAATAACAAGAAATGCCACAACAAATGGCTCACTCCACAAAAAATTGTACCCGGCATAAATGGTGTGTTTTAACGAAACCTACATTTTTCTGTAGTAAGATTTTGTCTCTCTCTTACGGTTTACCAGTTATGTGTAAGTCGTCTAGAATGAAGAGAACCTTTAAGGACATTCCCAGAGAATGTAAGACATACATTTCATTTGGCATGAAAATATCTTAAACATATGCTATTTTAATCAAAATAGTTAAGTCACTTTTGAGAAAATCAGATTTTCGTAAAATGTTTTGTATAGAGACTACACTTGGGCGGAGATTCTTGATAATCTTCTTGGAAGATGGTTAACTTGAATATCCAGTTTGGTATTCAACCGACTTCTCGTTTTTGAGTTATGCTGTTCTCAAACGGACGGACACAGGTCTTTTCTTAGAGTGTTATTATTTTACCTAGGGTGCCTCAAAACATGTATTCGAGTGAAATATTGGTAATGAATTTCTGAGTGGAATATAATATTGTAACGTATGAGCCAGGTTATTCTTAAAGTAATTTCTTACAAGATCACTAGATACATGAACTTCCATTAACAGGAAGCTTAGTCAATACTTGGTCAGCAATATGTCCGCAATGACTGAGGGCGAAGGACCTAGGTAGGTGCAGGACCTAGCCGTGCAAGTGTCCTTGTAAGACATGACCAAGGGGTATGACCTGGGTCATACGTTACAATATTGTAAGTATGTAGTAGAGAAAGCAAGAAGCTTTACCGTGTAAACGGCGGTTAATGTGCCGGCATGGTAGCACAAGTGGTTAGAGCACCAGCACGGTAAGCCAAAGAACCGTAGAACCAGCTAGGGCACTGCATTATTAAGTTGGTTCTACCTATGCAATATGATTGTTTACTACATAACCGTGCATGTGTTGGTTTCATTGAATCACCCTGTGTAAGAACACACAATAAGCGGAATGTGAAAATATGAAAGTAGAAAAGGATCGAATATGTGAATAGTAGAAGAAAGGGTATATCGGTTTAAGAAGCGGCCGAGCCCAGCTCTATACCCTGTAATAACATTGTAACCTGCCAACTCACACAGACATATTAACACTTTTCTCTGTCCTTGTTCCCTTCTACAAACTGACACTTTGTACCGAGGCATTCCCCTTTTGTTGCTGCCTGCCATCAAAGTCAATACTCTGTCCCCCTCACTCACATTTTTACTGTCCCCAGAATGTATTACCTTCATGCTACTCTTTACCGTCCTAAAAACTTACAAACTGTATTAAACATTTATTTGTAGATGCTACGCAGATTCAGGCAAGTTTTTCTCACACTCATATTACTTTCTCTGCTAGGCATAGTAAGTAGAGGAGGTAAATATTGTAACCCACCCATTCGATGTTGAGATTGCACCGGGAATATGTTTTGAGGTCCCCTGAATAAAAAAATTAGAAAAAGATCCGCGCGCGCGCGCGCGCGTGTGTGTGTGTATGTACAGCATAACTAAGCCTCAAACAATATAACCCATTAACAATGGTTATCTCCTCGAAAACAGTCCACATCACAAAAAGGCTACTGGAAATTGTGTTTTAAAGAGATCTGCAAGTTATGTGTGGTAAATTTTTTACTCTCTCTTGTACTTTGCCAGTAATACACTATTCGCTCAGAATAAACAGGATCTACCAAAACATTCGTAGAAAATTTAAGATAATATATTTTACATTTTCAATACAAAATCGTTGGAGGTAATTTTAAGAAAAAGGCTTTCAAGTAAAGGGTGATTTGAGGTAAACAAGATTATTGGGATATAATAGTTCGTCTGCCTGCTAGATGATAAAGACAACAAATGTAAATATCTTGATTACTTAAAATATATTACGTTAGAAGCATTAATACTATAACATTTACATTTATTTCATCATCGACAGGTTCGTTTTAGGTCATGTGACCTGTAACGAAGATGGTCTTGGTCTTTCCACCACTGTTTTGGTCTTCCTTGGTCTATGTTACCAGTTGGACCATACTGGAATGCCAATCTGGGGATTATAGTTCTTTCCATTCTCATCAAATGATTTTTCCATTCTCGTTGGTGATTTTCTATCTCCTCGGTCAAACTTCGTACTCCAAGGTTTTCACTGATGTCCATATTGGTGGTCCAATCTAGTAACTTCTAACAGTGACCGCAAGAAACGCATTTGGGCTACTTCAAGTTTATGTGAACTTCTGTTATTTAAAATTCAAATTTCACTTCCGTGTCCCAGAGCAGCTTTTAATGTTATGTAGTCTTAGTTTTGTATCTGTTTGCCAAAATATCTCCGTATTACACCGTTCAATTCATTTAAGAAGGCAAAACCAATTTATTATATCCATGTTTAACAGTGAACTTTAATCATTCTGAGCTATAAATCGACTGCGCTCTGAAACAGAATCTGCTGAAGTAAAACGCAGTAAAAGAGTATTATTTGGTACTTTAAAATTTAACAATTAAAGTGCTGTGTTGCACGTGTCGAACTGCCACCCCACGCTCCTCCATCTTGCAATAACCTTCCGTGAGACTATCATTTACTCCCTTCGTTTGACGAGTTTCCATAGCTGGGCTGTAAACATGCACAAGGTTAATGCAATCTTGCCTAAACATGTGTACACCAAATCCTACAACCGTCATCTAATACATCTGCTGGAGTTACTTGCTGATAATGGATTATATATGCACATTTCTGGGCCAGCTATTAATTTAATCAAAACGTGGATTTTTGAGTAATTTAAATGTAATCTAGTAAGTGTTTGTAGTCACCGTGATACAGAACAGATAACCCCAGTTGCGCAATTGCCTTCTTGGGTCACTTTTTTCACCCGGTTAGAACTTTTATTCCTCGTACTGCCTTTGAAGTTCCATAACTACGAGAAAAACTTTATAGGGACTCAGTCTTTTTTTTAATTTAAGGAAAAATGTTATTTTTATTAGAAAATTTACACAAATGTGCAAAATATCTAAAGATGGTTAACCATTACGTTTTTTTCGCATAAATTGGGCGCTTTAACCATTTCCAAATTGTTGTCAAGTAAGATTTTGTGTATCTCTTATGGTTTACCAATTCAAGTTATTCAGAAAGAAGGGGACTTCAGAGGCTGTTCGCAGAAAAATCAAGATATATGCCTTATTTCTCATATCTTAAATATATTGTTAGAGCAATTTTTCAGATAAAAAGTAATCAGAAGTAATATCATGAAATGCCTAACCTAACCGATAAATTCTCGAGCGGAGCGAATGATATTTATCTAGACAATTTCATAAGTAAAATGAGTTTAAATACTACAGAGCAAAGATTTGACCAGAAAATGTTACGTTCTATAAATAAATAACTAAAATATTAACTTCGATTAGTGTAGTTCAACCTAATTAGCACTACGAACTTTGGAAAACGAAACCTGAGAATTACACGTACCTATTTTGATCTTCTCTTGTTATAACATAAAACCACTTTATAATCTCAAACAGATCTCACTTTATTTTTAACATTAACAAATAACCTTTCTTCTGCAAAAATGCATTAATTATTAAAAGAACGACTTCTAAAAACAATTGTTAAATTGAAATGGAGTGCTTTTGATTGTTAACTCACTCTAATGTGTAATAAATTGTCAGCGGTTTATGGTATACAATTGGCTAAACAAAAGAATGACCATGTGTCGCATATGATAATGGTCACGTCAATATGGTGTCGCCGTGGCCGAGTGATTAGACCGTTCGCCTCGCACCAAAGCGGTTCGGGTTTGATCCCAGACGACCGCATGTGGGATTTGGGGTGGACAAGGCGGCGCAGGGGCAGGTTTCCTCCGGGTTCTCCGGTTTCCCCCGCCATTCCATTCTACAGAAGTTCCATTTTCATTTCATGTATCGTCAGTGTCAGCGCCTGCAGTGCCGCATGTACTCAAAGCGGGCATTAAACATATAAAAACCGCCTCTATGTGTAAAATAGTGTTTAAAATCATGTCCCATCTTTGTGCATACCAAATTTGGTATTTAACAAATTTTTCTTTCTATATTTTACTTCACTCACCCACGCACATGGACCTTACTCCAAAAAGTGCTGCTTTGTTTCTGGATTCACGGAACCCCAAAACGCGTATTCCCGAGGAAATCTGCGTATGGAGTTTTTGTCTTCCGTCTACTTACGAACTGTAGGTAAGCACGTGGGGAAAATGCAAGTACACAGTCCCAGAAAGCATCAATTCTCTATATCCGATGTTGGCAGTGCTGGAGCAACAGCCAGAAACACGTGATCGGGTAGAATAAATATTAGCACAGGAAAGTGAATCTGTTCTCTGTGTACAGAATAACTCATCCCTAACTCCACCTCTCTAATATCCCCATGTTATGAACTCAGTCACTGTATAGCTCCATGAAAATATTTTGATGGACCTTATCGACCCATCGCTCTTAATATTTCTAGTTAAGGGAACCAACCTGTGAAAATTAACCAAAATTCTTGAAAATATCAATTTTTGGATTTTATACAAATGCTGTTCTTGTAGATTAACATGCATTAGTTTTTCTTTCTTTCTTCACACGGCTGTACTTCATGCTCCCGTTCACGTGATCATTTAAAGTATCTTGTGCACGTGCAAATCATTTAAAATCAATGTTCTCAGTTATCTTTTTCAACACAAGTAAATGTTCAAAATGTCCCTTTTAGTTCTATCTTCCATCAATCTGATATTTGTACATTAGATGCTTAACTCTTAACAAATATTTTCCACGGGGTGCACTCAGCCTCGTTAGGTCCCGGGGGGACCAATTGAGGAGCTACTTGATGGAGAAGTACCGGCCCCAGGTCTAGAAGACCGCATAACTGGCCGGGAGGGCTCGGGGCGCTGACCACGTCCCACCCTACAGTACTGCACCTCACTAACGACGCCTGTAGTGGGCAGAGATGGGGGACGCAGCGGCTGGGCGGTAGGCCTTGGCCCTTCATGGGCAGTTGCGCCGGGGTTTAGTTTTTTTAATAAATATTTTCAGCTTTGATATTTATCCAAGTTAAATTGTTTATGAATATATTTTAAAAAACTGTCTCTATCTCTTAATATATATAAATTACCAACGAGGTATCCATTTTTTCTACAACGGGAATTACTTGATATGAATCTAATGTGATAAATTTTATAAAGTGGTATTCCTGGAATACAAATCTGAAATTTTGTCATAAAATTTTTGAAACTGAGTCAGAAAGACATTTTTTGTAGTGCAGTTAAAAAAAGGAAAATATTTTTCTTCTCAAGTACTATTTCATGCATTTGTTTGAAAATCTCGATTCATATATATATATATATATATATATATATATATATATATATATATTTTTTTTTTTTTTTTTTTTTTTTTTTTTTTGGGAGGGGGGTTCCATTTATATCCCGTCTTTAACTCCAATGGTCATATCCGCAGTCTCTCTGTGGAACATATTGCCTAACGGCAATGGTGTTACTTGTTCCACGGTGGGTTTTTAGTCTTCAGGGATTTTATACGTTAAATTCACACACCACTCATACTTCCAAACTTTGGGGAACATCTCTGGGGAATAACTTTCTCAAAAATTGTTATAGGTATATAACATTACTAGTATGTCTTAAACAAATTATTATTGGTCCAGAGACACAGAGCTTGAAATTTTCACACGTTGCTATCTTTGGTGAAATTAACCATTCCTAGACAGTCATTGTTATTGGTACGAACTTTCAAATACTTCCATATCTCTTTCCAACTGCTAACTCGCCATTCTTTTGTTTCTCGAGATGCCATAAAAATGGTATGTTGCTGGGAGGTGTTACGGATATGAGAGGGTAGACTTTAACGGCGACTTCTTCCCGTTAAATTGAAACATTACTTCCTCCGCCATTTTCCTCTATAGTGCATGGCTACATAAATAAGAATAAAATTGATGGAATGTTTGATTGTCAATATGTCACCAGTCATTTATCCTTGCTTCTGCAATGGCATATAGTGGCGCTTCAAAAGACGAGTTTCTTGTGTATTTTCCATTTGTTGCTAATATAAACCGTTTGTTTAGACACAAAACTATTAAATAATTGGATTCCCGCGTGTCTATTGGAATACATTTATAAACACACGTTTAGCAAGCACCTAAGCTAAAGATCAGGTATGTTGACACTGTTTAGGTTTCGTGGATACTGCTAGGAAAGCTTGAAAGAAACCCACCCCTGCCCTCGTTACTTGCAGTAGCTGATAGACACGTGGCGAAATCAGTATTCTAGGGCTGGCCTAGTTTGCAACTTACGCGACGGAGGTGTGAACGCATGCATGGTAGCAATAGCCGCATTAGTAAACAAACCATGTGCTTCATAAGTCCTACTCTGTGCAGATAACGTGTTCATCTTACATGAATTTATTATTGCACCTTTTTGTTGGTCATATTTGAATCTACCATCACGCGAAATCTGCGTCTCACACCCCTAACAGCCCTATCACCCTGTGTCTGTTGCCTGCCTACATTTAGGTATTAAGATAACGCATTCTGCCATGTATGCTCATTTTCTTGAATTTACATAAATTCGTCAGTACGTGTTGATATACCTAACTGCTTGTTTGGGAACGTGATTTTGCGTCGTGTTCAGGTCAAGAGTGTCCGATAAAAAGCCCATAGGTAACAGCTGCGCGTAGCGTGGTCAGGTGCCGTTATTTATCTAATGGGGAATGTTCTCATTATGAGATACGGAACGTGACTTATGCAAGCCGCGTTTAACGAGCACCATGCCCCGGAGATTCGTCGTTAATGGGGGTTAAACAACGGTTTCTTTGGATCATTATTTGTTGTTGCTCCTACTTCTAACGTTTCACTTTCCAAGAAATTTAGTTCCGACTTGTACGATTTGCAAACAAAGCTTGCGATCTCGTAATTAGAGTAGGTAATAGAAATATTTATTCCGCTATATCAGATACTTAGCAATTCGAACTTAATAGTGGTTATGTATTTATATACATTTAGCAGCTGTGTGACTAAAATGTCATATGTATTTTTAATTTCTTTACCATCTATGTGCCTATAAAAAACCCCGGGCAACTACCCATGAAGGGCCAAGGCCTACCGCCCAGCCGCAACGTCCCCCACCTCGGCCCACTACATGCGTCATTGGTGGGGTGCAGTACTGGAGGGTGGGACGTGGTCAGCGCCCCGATCCCTCCCGGCCAGTTATACGGCCTTCTTGACCTGGGCCGCTAGTTCTCCATCAATTAGCTCCTCAATTGGCCCCCTCGGGACCTAACGAGGCTAAGTGCACCCCGTGCCAGGCCTCCCAGAGGGGATAAAATCGCTCCCGGATCGATCAAGGGTCCTCCGCGCCAGAGGCAAGCGCGCTACCAACTGCGCTACGGAGACGGTCTCTGTTCACCTATAGTAAGAGAAAATAGGTAGTACACTCCACTCAAAAATTCGATATCGAGGCCTTTTTAAAAGAGAGAGAGAGAGTGTGAACACATAACTTAAAAACCAAAAGTCGGTTAAATGCCAAACTTGGTATTTCGTTCAGGGTCTTCCAAGCATATAACACAAAAAATTTAAGAAAATCCCCCTCTCCCACCTGAAACTACACTGTGCATGTAACATTTTACGAAATTTTTTATCTCTAAAAGGTCCTCATCCTGAATAACCGTTGTAAACCGTAAGCGATAAACAAAATCTTACTAAAAAAATTAGATCTCGTTTAATTAAGCAATTTGTCATTTTTCTCCATATTCTTGTTACAGGTTTGAATTGTTAATGGTTATTTTTTCTTAAAATTTCCCCCCTAATCAAACAAGGAGAACTGAATATCAGAGCTAGCACGCAGCGACTAACTCTTAAAACATTTGACCAGGGCTGGGCAACTGGTGCTCAGAGAGTGCAGCAATCTCATGGTCTTGCACTTATTTAGCACGTAAAAAATGAAGGTCGCTCAAGCTATTCCACGAGTGGCCCAACATAAGGATAACCGATAACTATAATTATTGAAGAATGGTTAGAACAGGCCTGGGTATCAGTACTCCGAAGGTGTGAACAGAGTAGTCCGCCCCCTTCTTACCTGCAGTAGCTACTAGTAAGCATACATACACACGCATTAGAGCAGCCGTCAGGACCTACAAGCATGTAGGGGAAAGAGGGGAAGTGCGGCATTGCGACTGTTTCCCATCTTTCTTAGGGAAAGACACACATTATAGACAATTTCCCTGGCTCGACAGTGAATTCTTGCTACTGCGATCTTCGGAACTGTTAATGAACTTACTACCATACAAATGAGTGAACTTATTGCTCGGAATTACTTACTTTCACTGTAAAAGTGTTCAAATACTCTCACACGCGCGCCCTGAAACAGACTACGCCTGGTTGGCTAGAAAACACGTGACTGTGACGTCATTGGATGTTTGTCTACTGCGCACCGGCTTCGTTCCTGACGGCGACACTAGGTAGAACCGGTTTTCCCACGAAGGGAGGAGAAGTAGGAGAACGGCTCAACACTTTGGGAGTATTGCTCACCAGTCCTGGGTTAAAGAAACTCATCTAATGTAACACGTCACATTTTTAATCATTTTACTATCACCTACGTTCTCTGTGGTAACCCATCACCAAATCTGCAGTAAATACCTACTTATCTCAATTTACTAGACAAATAAATAAATAGAAAAATAAGCTTTTGAAGGAATTGTTTCTAGAAAAGCGGGTAAAAGTCGTGCCACTGTTGCAAATCAAATTTTTTTATTTTATTGCTCGTCACATTCATGAGGCATTTTTCACACGTTCAAAAGGTGCGCGTTTGTGAGTGAATATTTTGCAGAGGTGCAGTTTTATTCGCCGTGGCTATGACAATTTTAATTATTTAACGGTAAATTTCACAAGCTTAGAGTGGGTCACGACACCGGGTCCATTACATTTCCAAGATGTTTTATTCCGCCATCAGAGAGGGACTTGCAGCACTAAGCCTGCACTTTGCCGTGTCGCTGCGGGCAACAGTGAGCTATGTGCCACAGACCAGGATTAACGGTCAATGTTTGATGTGTGGAGGTAGGTATTTTGGGCGGCAATGTTTGTTGGCTTTAGTTCCATTACACTTGTTGATACAGTCGCTGCGTCAACATCGGCAGCTCAATTAACACGTCCACCTTGTAAAAACAATACAGCCGCAAATGGAAACATCTGCCTACTAGGTCTTCAACATCGCGTCCAATTTATGTATCTACTCATCACACATCTTTACTTTCTCTACTACTATAGCAAGTACTGTATCCGGTCCAAAAATTCAACGTCGGGATTTCACCGGAAATATGTTTTGAGGCCCCCTGAATAAAAACATTTTTAGACAAAAGGACCGTGTGCGTGTGTGTGTTTTTTTTTAATTAATTTTTTTTTTAATAACGTCCACCAACATTGTGTCATATTGGACGAATGAATGAAATGAAACGGGTGAAATGATGCTCAAATGAGCCCGAGGTCCATGGAGCTTTAAGTTACCCGACATTCGTCTTCTCAGGGTAGGGAAAACCTCGGAAAAAACCTTACCCGGATAATTTACCCTAAGCGAGATTCGAACTCGCGACGTCTTGAACGTGAGGCAGACACGCTAACCATCACGCTACCGAGGCGGTGTGTGTGTGTGTGTGTGTGTGTGTGTGTGTGTGTGTGTGTGTGTGTGTGTGTGTGTGTGTGTGGACAGCATATCTCAAAACTGAAAAGTTTTTGAAGAAAATTCTCCATTCTAAACTACCCTTTATATAGAAAAAGTTTATTTTCTCAAAAAAAGGCTAGCGATTTTGATTAAAATACCATATGTTTGAGATATTTTTTGACAAATGAAGCGTGTATTTTGAATTTTCTCGTTATAGCCCATGTAGTCCTGTTTACTCTTCATGACTTTTGTAAACCGTAAGAGATAAACCAAATCTTACTATATAAAAAATGTAGACCTGGTTAAAACACACAAGTTACGTCCAAATGCATTTTTTTATTGATTAAACCATTTCGGAGATATTCCTCATTATTTTTGAGCGTTTTGCAATACTTATATGTTTCTCAAATGGAAGGTCGTTATGCACTTTTTATCTCTTCACCGTGCACATAGAACGGAATTTCAAAGCCCTCATATAGCGACCACTTTTAAACGATTTGACTATCGCTTCCCTTTGCAGTACAGAAAGTTACGTATACGATAATTTCTGCAAATGCTTATCTCAACTAGCATGAACATCTGATATTTTCCCCTTCTTTTCCGTCAGTTCAGCTAAAGAATTCCAAATAAGTTCGCTAGCAAGCGTTGTTTGTCGATTGTCTGGTCTCGGACGAAATTGACCCAAGTCGGGGCGTTCTATTCTGCCAGTTTGAGTGCACACATCTAATGGCTGATGCAGTATTATTAGTTATGGTAGGTGTTGTGTTGGAGTGTTTTGTTTCCCATTGTTTGATTGTTTGCATTATATCGTTTGCAGTTGGCCTAGTGCGATTATCTTTTGTCTTCATTGTAAATGTTATAGATATTAACGAATAAAATTGTGATAATAAATACACTAATATTATTTCAATTGTGGCCTCCAGAGCAAAGAAGACTATCTCATTAGAAAGACTAAAAGTTAATACATCGACGTAACATATAATTTTCATGGGGGTCCCGTCTCAAGGAAATTATCAGCTGTAAATTGTGAACATACTTCATACCCGTACCACGACCGAGATAGGAGAGAAAGAGTCATCGCAGTTCATCGAAAGAGTTAGCCGGATCTTTTATACGAGAAAAGAATTCATCATACCGACCCCTCAAAGTGACGACGAGCAGAAGATTCCCTTCATACTGGTGACGGGAGATACCAGCCGGAAGAGACTCCTTCATGGCTTAGTATTTAAAATTGGAAAATGGCTTTTCTGACGAACCTTTCATCTGAGTTTCTCCGTTGCCATTTTCCGCTATAAGTATTTTGATATTGAAATGCAGTTAGTTTTTGGGCAGCCACAGGAGTAATTTAATTGGTTTTCTATGCACTAATGATTTTGTTCTGGTCTGGTCATTTCATTTATATATGTATTGTATGATGTCCCTTGGCTGTAATTCATTAAATTAATTTTGGCGCTTCGTTCGAATTATGTTTTTACAATTTCTCTTTATTAATGCGTTCAGAATTTATCGAAATTGTTAACGTGTTCAGGGTGTATCTAAACGGTTAGTGTGTTCAGTTTATAAGTGGTTAATATTTTCAGAGATTATCTACATGGTTATGTGTTCAGAATTCATTTACATAGTTAATATGTTCAGTATTTCTAAATGATTAATGTGCACAGAGTTTATCTAAATAATTCATGTGTTCAGCGTTTATCTACGTGGTTAATTAGTTCAGCGTTTATTTACGTGGTTAATTAGTTCAGCGTTTATTTACGTGGTTAATTAGTTCAGCGTTTATCTACATAGTTAATTTTTTCAGCGTTTATCTACGTAGTTAATTTGTTCAGCGTTTATCTACGTAGTTAATTTGTTCAGCGTTTATCTACGTGGTTAATTTGTTCAGAGTTTATCTACGTGGTTAATTTGTTCAGAGTTTATCTACGTGGTTAATTTGTTCAGCGTTTATATACGTGGTTAATTTGTTCAGCGTTTATCTACGTGGTTAATTTGTTCAGCGTTTATCTACATAGTTAATTTGTTCAGCGTTTATCTACGTAGTTAATATGTTCAGCGTTTACCTACATAGTTAATTTGTTCAGCGTTTACCTACATAGTTAATATGTTCAACGTTTATCTACATAGTTAATTTGTTCAGCGTTTATCTACGTAGTTAATTTGTTCAGCGTTTACCTACATAGTTAATTTGTTCAGCGTTTATCTACATAGTTAATTTGTTCAGCGTTTACCTACATAGTTAATATGTTCAACGTTTATCTACATAGTTAATTTGTTCAGCGTTTACCTACATAGTTAATATGTTCAACGTTTATCTACATAGTTAATTTGTTCAGCGTTTATCTACGTAGTTAATTTGTTCAGCGTTTACCTACATAGTTAATTTGTTCAGCGTTTATCTACATAGTTAATTTGTTCAGCGTTTATCTACATAGTTAATTTGTTCAGCGTTTATCTACGTGGTTAATATGTTCAGCGTTTATCTACGTAGTTAATTTGTTCAGCGTTTATCTACGTAGTTAATATGTTCAGCGTTTACCTACATAGTTAATTTGTTCAGCGTTTACCTACACAGTTAATATGTTCAGCGTTTATCTACATAGTTAATTTGTTCAGCGTTTATCTACGTAGTTAATTTGTTCAGCGTTTACCTACATAGTTAGTTTGTTCAGCGTTTATCTACATAGTTAATTTGTTCAGCGTTTACCTACATAGTTAATTTGTTCAGCGTTTATCTATATAGTTAATTTGTTCAGCGTTTATCTACGTGGTTAATTTGTTCAGCGTTTATCTACGTGGTTAATTTGTTCAGCGTTTATCTACGTGGTTAATATGTTCAGCGTTTATCTACGTGGTTAATTTGTTCAGCGTTTATCTACGTGCTTAATTTGTTCAGCGTTTATCTACATAGTTAATTTGTTCAGCGTTTATCTACGTGGTAAATTTGTTCAGCGTTTATCTACATAGTTAATTAGTTCAGCGTTTATCTACGTGGTTAATTAGTTCAGCGTTTATCCAGTAGTTAATTTCTTCAGAGCTTATCTATGTATTTATTGCGCTCAGCTGAGAGGCCTTGTTAATGTGCTCCTTGTTTATCTAAACTGTTAGCGTGTTGAGAGATTATCTAATTGTAGATATTTCACAAGGAACTTATTTCGCGGTACTGACTTAAATGCCAAGCTTGCTACAGAGAAAGTAAACATACTGTTGATGAAATTCAAATGCAGTTATAAACATTTTCTTAAAATATGACTATTTATTTAAAGATACACATTCTCCATAAGCCAGGAATGCACTGGGGACTGGATCGAGAGAGAGGGAGAGCCACAGTGAATACACATGTCGCTCGGGGCTGTCCCAAAAGGCACACCGCACCACACCGCTCCAGGATATCGGATAGTTTGTACGAAAAATGTCCACATGTTTTGTTTCCATGCACGGGAAACGGAGAGGCCAGCGTTTTTTTACACTCATTACAAACAAGAGCGCATTTGTTAAACACGAGCAGCTGCAGCCATTTTTCCCACTTGCTTTGTATCGCTCGCACATCCAATGTAACCATTTAGCTCTTCCAAAACACTGAGATTTGCTTTACAACGCCTTTTGCCTCAAAATAAAATACAAGAAGCGTTTTCTTTTTACTAGTGTAATTAAATGTGCCAACATTATAAAACATTGCTTACCTAAATCTATACACAGCCTGCGAAAAAATACTGTGCAAAACACTATTAGAAGGGCAATATCAACATAAGCATTTTGGAATGCGTTTTAAACCAACAATGTTTACTTATATGAACATAACAAGCTTAGAAGTTCAATTACAATGTTCATAACACTTAGTGTTTACATACACTAATATTTATACACAAAGCACAGAAAACAAATGAACATAAACTAATACAGAAAGGGAAAAAAATTTGATGTGCTGCACTCACATGACTTTCTCTACTCTTGTACTAACCATTCTTACAAGCTCTTATTCCTATATCTTCTTCGTGTTAGTTGAGATAAACATTTGTACAAATTATCTTATTGTTCATTTCCTTGTAGGTGCAAGGGGAATATGGGAATACACTAGTCTTTGAGCAATAGTCAAATTCTCTTAAAGCTTTAAAATTCCGTTCTTTTTGCACAGTTAAGACACAAAAAATGAATAGCGATGTTCCATTTGACAGGAGTGTAGGTTCTCCAAAACTCACACAAATAACAAGGAATATCTCCGAAACGGTTCACTCTACAAAAAAATTTATTTAGACATAAATTGTGTATTTTAGCGAATCTACATTTTTTGTATAGTAAGATTTGGTCTATCTCTTACGGTTTACCAGTTATGCAGAAGTCATCCACAGTAAATCGGACTAATTGGGCTATAGCCAGAAAATACAAAATATACACTTCATTTGTCATAAAAATGTCTCAAACAGATGCCATTTTAATCAAAATCGTTAGAGCCATTTTCAAGAAAACGAAAATTTTCGAAACATTTTCCATTTAAAGGGTAGTTTAGGGTGGAGGAATTTTCCTGAAAATGTTCATGTCACATCCTTGAAAGCTTTTAAACTTAAATACAAACATTGGTTTTTAACCGCCTTTTGGTTTTTGAGTTATGCTGTCCACAGACACAATTTTTTTTTCTAAAAACGCTTTTTTTTTTTTTTTTTTTTTGATTCAGGGGTACTCAATACATATATTTCCGGTGAAATCTTGACATCGAATTTTTGGGTGGAATACAATACGTCCTCTACGTTAAAAAAAGTGACATGGTAAGTAATTGTGCTACTATTTCTAGTTACAGCACTATTCTAACTTTTTTTTTATTTTTTTTTTATTTTTTTGCAATTTACTGATCTACGAATAAGTAGTAGTTATGGCATTTTTTAAATTCAGTTTCAGACATGCTGAAAATATCTACATCGAAATAATGAAGTTCGCTATATAAGTACATAATTCTGTGTAATGATGAATTTTTATGCATTTTTATATTTGCTCTGGAAGAGCAGAAAAGCCTCTTGAATCGGGTTATTTTATTGGGCACATAAAACAATATATTTATTGTAATATTAATATCATCAATCAATATAATGTAATACTTCATACAGAAATATTAAGCCCCAATATCTCTTCCAAAATTTAGTTTTAAATTTAAATATTTCTGAAAGGGTTTCATTATTTGTGTAAGTAGGGTAATATGCAGTTCTTTTAAATAACATTTTAAAAACGTTAATTGTATTGCGTTGACATGCTTCATCGTCTTAGGATTCCAAATAGTAGATACATATTCGAGATTTCGATTCTAGAACATTTTTTTAACTTTTATTTTCTCTAATACCTATCTGAAGTAAATAGAGGAAGTATTGCAGTCCACTAAAAATGTCGGTGTCGAGATTTTCACTGGAATTACGGCGCCCCGAAAAAAAATAGCATTTTTAGAAAAAGACGAGGGCGTGTTAATCGACATTACATCAATATTTACTTCATTTGCGCAAGTATAATTTTACTTATTAACGTAGTATGCTCTTGAATTGGTTAGTACCTCTAAGCAGCGGTGCCAGAGAGAACATGACGCAGAGAGGGCGGAACGAATGCTGTATTGGAACCGAGTTTGAATACATTGTCCAAGTTCAATGACCTCACATCTATTTAAGCGGCTCGCGCTTAGCGGCGTACAGCAAAATGGATAGTCTGCGTTGTTCATTTCGCGGTGCACTTACGACCATGCAACAAAAATTGTCAACTAGTAAACCATGTGACTGGTTTGTGGGAAAAGCGTTAGACGAAGAGAAAAAAAAAAAAAAAAAAAAAACTAACACACTAAAGTGGATACATATTAAAGTACCACTTATCAAAATATCTACCCTTACACCCCTAACAAGTGTAAACAGCATGACTTAAAAACGAAAAGATGGTTAAATAAAGATATTATGTTCCAATCCAACAACTTCCAAAAATTGGAAACGTATTTCAAGACATTCTTCCACTTGAAACTACCCTTTGCATGGAAAAGATCTGATCGTTTTATTTACTCAAAATGGCTCTAATGGTTTGTTCAAATTAACATATGTTTAAAACATTTTAATTACGAAGAGTATATCTTGAATATTCTGGAAATGTCCTCTTCATTTTGAATGATTTGTGCATAACTGGAAACTCTAAGGGACAGACAAAAGCTTAACTGCATACAAAATGCATATCTAGTTAAAGCACACAATTTATCTCAAATAATACTTTTGTGGAGCTCAGCATTTGTGATATCCCTTGTTATTGCTTGGACTTTTCCAATACTTTTAATTTTTTTTCAAATGAGAAATCATTGCTGTTCCCCCAATCCTGTTCATGCTAGGATACGAAATTTTAACACCAGCATGTAGCGACCAGCTCTTAAAACGACTTGGCTGTGTAGTAGATAGAATGTTTGTATCAATACTTTGTACAGTCATGGAAAAAATGATTGGGCCAATAAGATAGGCTATATAATATATAATCAATGGATAGACAATAGCGGCCTGGTAGCTAAACGTTGTGAGGCAGTGGATGGTGTTAAAACTATGACGTAGGGAAAGTAACACATTGAGTCAGTTCTCCCCAGTTATATACTCGCAAACATAAATGCGAGTGGTGATACAAGAGACGACCTATTTGTGTGTCCGACAGACGATAACATATGGAACATACACTATCAATAAACTCAGCAGCATGCTGAAAATATCGACTTGTGTAAACCGCGCTGCAACACGACATAGAATTTAGAAATATTCTGCTTTCCTAATGGGCTCATTTTTACTTTCTATACTGGTAAGTAGGGGAAGTATTGTATTCCACCCAAAAATTCTATGTCGAGATTTCACCGGAAATATATGTTTTGAGACCCTCTGAATCCAAGAAAAAGCATTTTTAGAAAAAGGTCCGTGTGTGCCAGTCTGTGTGTCAGTCTGTGGACAGCATACATAAGTCAAAAACAAAAAGTAGCTTAAAAGCCAAAGTTGGTATTTAAGTTTAATGTCTTTCAAGGATGTGACACGAAGATTTTGAAGAAAATAGCCCCACCCTAAACTACCCTTTACCTGGAAAATTTTCGAAAATGGCTCTAATGATTTTGATTAAAATGTCATATGTTTGAGATATTTTGATGACAAATGAAATGTATATATTGAATTTTCTGGCTATAGCCCCTGTAGTCGTATTTACTCTGGACGACTTTTGCATAACTGGTAAACCGTTAGAGATAGACCAAATCATACTATACAAAAAATGTAGATCTTGCTAAAATACACAATTTATGTCTCAATAAATTTTCTTGTAGGGTTAAACATTTCGGAGATATTCCTTGTTATGTGTGTGAGTTTCGGAAAACTTAGAACTTTCGTGAAATGGATCATCGTTGCTCATTTTTTTATATGTTAAGTGTGCAAAGAGAACGGAATCTCAGAGCTTTAAAAGATTTGACTATCGCACAAAGCCTACTGTATTCTAATATTCCCCTTGTACCTACAAGGAAATAAGCAATAAGATAAGTTATACAAATGTTTATCATAACACGAAGAAGATATAGGAATAAGAGTTTGTAAGAATGGTTAGTACAAGAGTAGAGAAAGTCATGTGAGTGCAAGCATTAGAGGAAGGAATTTCAAAACCATCACTCTGTTTTTAAAAATCTGACCGTGTCACTGTGTCTTCCAAGTATGTAATGAAAGTTGAACCATATTAATGCTAGAAGAATAAGATTGAGACGGACGGACGGACGGACGGATGGTCCGGAACTGTAACGTGCACAATTAACCACAGCGAGGGACCTGTGTAGGTATTCTATTAGCGCTGCAATCTGCTGAGTGGCGTTGAGATTATGGCAGAGTCTTGGAGGATAAAGGAAGGGCACCCTCGGGCTGGATACAAGGCACTCGACATGTAGCTGTTCGCACAAACTTGTTGACTCAACCCCCAACTTTGGGAAATCGATAGGATTATTAAGAAGTTGGGCGATAATGGGGTAATAGAATGCGCGACAAGGACGGGACTACTTTTTCTTGTTATCGTCCCCACGCCGATTAATGGAATGAATCAATAAGGTGCTAATGAGAGAGACTCTAGATGCCAGTTGACCAGCCACCCCCTGCCACAATGTTACCCTTTTAAAGATGAACGGTGTGACACGCTTGCGCTTTTGTCACCAGATCTACACGTTCTGATTCACATTTAGCAAGAGTTTTTAAGGTGAATTTCATGTATCACACTCACATGACTTTCTCTACCCTCTATAGTTTAGTTTTACCTTCTTTACTACGTAGAGGAAGTATTGTATTCCACCGAAAAATTCGATGTCGACATTTCACCAAATGTAATTATGTTTTGAGGTTCCCTGGATCCAAAATAAGCATTTTTAGAAAAAGGTGCACGCACGCGGGTGTCTCAGTCTGTGGACTGCATAACCCAAAAATCTGATGTGTTGCACTCACACGACTTCCTTTACTCTTGTACTACCCATTCTTACAAACTCTTATTACTATATCTTCTTCGTGTTGAGATAAACATTTGTACAAATTATCTTATTGCTTATTTCCTTGTAGGTACAAGGGGAATATTAGAATACAGTAGGCTTTGTGCGATAGTCAAATGTTTGAGATTCTGTTGTCTTTGCACACTTGACATATAAAAAAATGAGCAACGATGATCCATTTCACGAAAGTTCTAAGTTTTCCGAAACTCACACACATAACAAGGAATATCTCCGAAATGGTTCACCCTACAAGAAAATTTATTGAGACATAAATTGTGTACTTTAGCAAGATCTACATTTGTTGTATAGTATGATTTGGTCTATCTGTAACGGTTTACCAGTTACGCAAAAATCATCCAGAGTAAACACGACTACAGGGGCTATAGCCAGAAAATTTAAGATATACTATTCATTTGTCATAAAAATATCTCACTCATATGGCATTTTAATCAAAATCGTTAGAGCCATTTTCAAGAAAATAATTTTCCAAAAATTTTCCATGTAAAGGGTAGTTTAGGGTGGGGCTATTTTCTTCAAAATCTTCGTGTCACATCCTTGAAAGACATTAAACTTAAATACCAACTTTGGCTTTTAAGCTACTTTTTGTTTTTGACTTATGTATGCTGTCCACAGACTGACACACAGACTGGCACACACGGACCTTTTTCTAAAAATGCTTTTTCTTGGATTCAGAGGGTCTCAAAACATATATTTCCGGTGAAATCTTGACATCGAATTTTTGGGTGGAATACAATACTTCCCCTAGCTACCAGTAGAGAAAGTAAAAACGAAAAGTCGGTTAAAACCAAAGTTGGTATTGAAGTTTCATGTCTTTCAAGGATGCGGCACGAAGATTTTGAAGAAAATAGCCCCACCCTAAACTACCCTTTACATGGAAAATTTTTGGAAAATTATTTTCTTGAAAATGGCTCTAACGATTTTGATTAAAATGCCATATGAGTGAGATATTTTTATGGCAAATGAAAAATATATTTTGAATTTTCTGGCTATAGCCTACGTAGCCCTATTTATTCAGGATGATTTTTGAATAACTCGCAAACCGTAAGAGATAGACAAACTCTTACTATATAAAATATGTATATCTCGCTAAAACACACGTTATGTCGAAATACATTTTTTGTAGACTGAACCATTCTGAGATATTTCTTGTTATTTGTGTGAGTTTTGAAGAACTGATAAAAATGAATAACGATGTTCCATTTGACATGTTAATCGTGCAAAGAGAACGGAATTTGAACGCTTGAAAAGATTTGACTATAGCACAAAGCCTACTGTATTCCCATATTCCCCTTGTACCTAAAAGCAGATAAACAATAAGATAATGTCTGCAAATGTTTATCTCAACTAACACGAAGAAGATATAGGAATAAGAGTTTGTAAGAATGATTAGTACAAGAGCAGAGAAAGTCATGTGAGTGCAACACTTCAGATTTTTGGGCTATGTTGTTTAGAAAGCACAGGGTACTTTTGTAATTTCTTTTATTCAAGAGACCTCTAAACATGTATATCGGATTAAATCTGGTTATCTAATTTTTGGGTAGAATACTAGATTTTCTCTACTTACTATAGGTCTGTACAGAACAGTTTAAGAAAGCGGGTTGAATCGCTCATAACATTTTACTTGTTAAAAGATGAGATGAAAATTACAGATTAGAATAGGGCAACTAGAATTGAGAACGGCTGTAAAAGGGTCCATGAACCCAAAAGTTCAATGGGTAATTTCAATATCTTCAAACGTTTTGGCCAAATTTCATTTGCGGATGCACTCAGAAGTATTCGTTGCTGTGCTGACGCATAGCTAGTTGCGTAGTTGTTTTCCTGTACCACCTACTTTCTAATTGTTGTAGATGACATCCGACTGTGAATTCACCTGGCAGGCGATGGAAAACCAACGTCAAGGGTGGATTATCACACGGGATATGAATGACCTGAAACACGTTCTCTACATGACCACGTGTCCTCTGCGAGGTCTCTTCATTAATAATCGAGAAAGTGTTACCGCTGCCAGAGTGAGATTCGGTGTTCCCTGAGACGCGAGTAATGGACGGACGGTCCTGTAAACAGATTTCTGGTGACAGTGATCCTTTCTTAGCTTCCAACCCGATGCTTTCACTGCACTCGGTCACAGCATCTTTCATCTCGTACATAGTAAAGGAAAGTGCACACAAATATTAGATACCGACATGTCATTGGAAATACAAGTTTTCAGGTCCCTTGAATCCAAAAACATTAGAAAAAGGTTCGCGCGCGCGCGCGCGCGCGCGCGCGCGCGTGTGTGTGTGTGTGTGTGTGTGTGTGTGTGTGTGTGTGTGTGTGTGTGTGTGTGTGTGTGTGTGTGTGTGTGTGTGTGTGTTCCTGTATCTGTCAACAGCAAACTCACGTCGGCTTAAAACCAAACTTAGTATCTAAGTTCTGTATCTTTCAAGGATACGATACGAAGATTTTCTAGAAAATCCTCAATACCAAACTACCTATTACATATACATTTTTTTTTTTTAAAAAAATTGATTTTCTCAAAAACTGCTGTAACGATTTTGATTAAAACACTGTTTAAGATATTTTCCTAACAAACGAAATGTGTATCTTGGATTTTTCTGGAAATAGCCCCTAAAGTCCTCTCCATCCTTGATGACTTTTGCGTAACTGGTTCTTTGTTATTACTTGTTGTTCTCAATTTTCAAACCTATTTTACTTGCAGCTTCTTCAAACGCCTCGAAGGATTCTATCAAAGAATTAAATCTTCAGGGAATATTTCACATGCCAGTAAATCAACTAGAGCTGGCGCAAATAAAGCAGTCCAATTTGTAGGATGCGTGCAAGACTTCGTGAACGTATCGTGCCGTGCCGTGCCGCACCGTTATACTGACCTCTAGTAACTTACAACGTCTCGAGGAGTGCATATCGCAGTGAATGAATAGACAAAGATTAGACCGTGGGACCGGCAGGTGTAGTGCGGGGAGGCCTTTAATCGAGCGAAGTAACCCGACTTTATCCGAGTGGTATCGAATTTTCCCGCAGCTCTCGTTGGCAAGCTTTAGTTGCGTCACCTCTAACATCGGGCTGTCGCTTACACACATTAAAACCATGGGTTTGGGCCGTGTTTGTCACAGCTGCTATCTAGCTAATCTCACCACTCACGTTAAACATTTCCGTGGTGACCACGGTTTACGAACACACTGTAATCCAAGTGGAAGTTTCGCAACAACTGGTTCAAGTCGTTCTCGAGACGAAGGGTAAAGCATCATTTTCCTTTAGTATCCTTGATCCACTCTTGTCGTTAAAAAGAGGCTTCTTCGGTTTCCAAGGGATTGTAACAGCATTAAGAGTTACCCTTGTAACACGCGGGGAGGGTAACGTGCCCGAGAATTGAGTTACACAAACACTCCACGCTCCATTAATCAGCTGCACAACATTTGGGCGAGTTTGAAGGCGATCCCGAGTTTACGTGCTTAAACATGCGCCAAGTTCTGCTCCGAATGTTGACCTTCCTTTCCTATACATCCATTTTCAACTTCTAACTGCTGCACGTTTAAAGGGGAGACTGTAGCCGGATTTGGCCAGCAAAATCTGTTGACGCTTTCAACCTTACTTAAAAATAACTGTGATCCGTTTAATTCGCACAGCTCTCTCTACTCACTCTTGGACAAATTAGTCTTACAAACAGTTTGTACCTTCTTCAAATTGAGATATTTGTAAAAATGGTTTTATTGCATATTTCCTTATATGTACAATGGGAAAAGCAATACATTAGGCTTGGGCGAGTCGCTATGTGATGGCATTGAAATACCATTGAGAGAGAGACAGACAGAGAGAGAGAGAGAGAGAGAGAGAGAGAGAGAGAGAGAGAGACAGAGACAGAGCGACGGAATTCCCATCTGAAAAAGTATTCAAAATTCAAACCAATAAAAGGAAGCATCTTACAGAAGGTATACTAAAAAAAGGAGAAAAAAAAAAAGATATCTCGGAAAAAGTTACTTCTTTACCTGGTTACCCTTATCTAGGACTTACAAGCCAGTGCCTAGAATCAGACGCCTGTCGGGAAGCACCAGATATGAGAGGAAGATATGAAATGCAAGCGAAATAGAGTGAGTGGAAAGGTGATGCTGGAGTAGTTGGTGGAATGAGTGGTTGGGGAACCCGGAGAAAACCAGCTCAGACGCCACTTCGTCAGCGCCGTGGCCGAGCGGTTAGACCAAGGCCAAGGCGGTCCGGGTTTGATCCCAGAGACCCACATGTGGAAAAGTTAACACCACAAAAAATTTATTTGGCGTAAACTGTGTGCTTCAGCGAGACCGACATTTTTTGAGCATAAAATAGTTTGTAATTTCTTACGGTTTACGAATTATATAAAAGTGGTTAAGAATAAAAGGGACTTCAGATAATATTCCTCCCAAAATATCAGGATATACATTTTGTTGCCTTGAAAATACCTTAAACTTCTAGTATTTTAATCAAAACAGAGCCATTTTTGAGGGATAAAGAACGAAAATTTTCCCCCGTAAAGAGCAGTTTAGAATGGGGGATTTTCTTCAGTGTTCTTGTCGCACCCCTGCAGGGTTGTACATTTAAATGCCGACTTTTATATTTAATCGCTTTTCATATTTAGTCCTCTAATGCTTGATTCATTTAGCTAGTTTACACATCCCTGTCACAAGCATCTTAAAGTAAACAATTCCAAGAGGCATGATTGTCCATTCAAAGGGTGTCACGAATTTAATCCCAGCGACTGCAATTAAATGTGGCTGTAGTAAAGGATGGGGAGGGCCCACGTAAAATGACCAGTGATGACGGGTGATGCTTAGACCACAATTGCATGGATTCTGATTTTTCAAAAAGAAAAAAGAAAATACAATAATACTGAAATAATGATACATTTATGATATACATATATAACAATTCCTTTATTTTATTGTTTAAATGCCAATATAATGTGAAAAAGGGTGTGTCAAAGACATATGATAGAAACCTTTGTATTACAGGGAAATATTTTAATTATTCAATTACTTTTGAATAGCATAGATTGTATTTATCATTCATTTGTTTATATAAAATTATATACATATGTAACACTCTACTATCTCGTTGAATTTCTGATCTATTTTTTCCCCCCACATTCTGAAGTCACTTCACCCACACGTTTTCTCACGCCACGCTCTTGTTCTTTCTGCGCCTGACTTAGACATACTCACAACAAAATTGTACGTTTTAATGAAGAAAATAGATTATAAACAATGCCATACAATACTCGAAATTCGTCGGTTATACACACCTAGTTCAACGGATGCCCTGTTGACAACCAATAGCTGCACTCAGTGATCGCCACGCCGCCTGAACGCAGTACGAGAATGAAAGAAAGCGAGAAGAGCGTATGTCTTGTCTCACTCTTCTCCGATACCGGAACGCAAGTGAGACACTGCTCTCATTCTAACTGACAGTGTTGCCCCCACCACTTTTCGTCACACAAAAAGGTTGCGGATCAGAATTTCAAAGCCCTTCCCATAAGAAGTTTCACTTCAATAAAATGCTGTTATCTACACATTGTTCTTACAAAAGCTTTTTCTTCCACTCATGTTTTATTAAGGTTTTAAGAAGCGACTTATATTCCAATTAATTATTTGTAATTAAAAAAGTGATTCGGAAGTTTTCAACTCATTTCACAGTCAGCCTCAGAGCTCTGTTTACCATTTTTACCTTTTATCACTCTGTAATAATGCAGCTTATTTTGTTGTTTTTACTTGCCGTGCACAACTAGTTTTGAACATATTTCTAACACTTTTTTATGCTGCTTTAGTACATCCCTCATGTGTAATGATGAATAATAAACGTTAACAACAGTGTTTTCTGATTAAATATGAATAAGCATGTAATACCAAACACGAGGTTATTGTGGGCCAGGATTACAGCTTTCCACAGATTATCGTCCCTAAGTTTGTTTCATTAAAATACAAAGGGAAGAGGGGGGGGGGGCAGCCTCTAAAAGCAAGGCTTGGAAAAAATGGCTTATAAGCAAGATGTTATGAGCTAAAGAAGAGCAAAATATTTGCTTCCCAGAATCAATTAAGAAGCAAGATAAATTTTTATTAAACAAGTATAAGGTAAGGAGTTAAGACATGAAAACATCAGCCGATGTTTCAGGCAACGAATTTCTTGTTTTCAAAGACGTACAATATAAACTCTTTGAGGATGGATATGCTAGGGGCATTCTAAAAGCTATCCCTTTTATTCAAGAGATGTCGTTAAGATAGTCAAATTTAGGGCGACCTCTTTTCTAGTGGCCAAAAGCGTCAAGGTGGAAACTTGGGCAAATGTCCTCGTTTATTATACCTAGGAGTACATTTTTACTTTCTCTACTACGTATTGTGAGTAGGGAAAGTTTTGTATTCCACCCAAAAATTCGATATCGAGATTTCACCGGAAATATATATTTTGAGGTCCCGTGAACACAAAAGAAAGTATTTTTAGAAAAAAGTCAGTGTGGGTGTGTATAACTCAAAAACGAAAAGTCTGTTAAAAAGCAAAGGTGGTATTTCAATCTAATATGCTTCAAGTATGCTAGACGAAGATTTTGAAGAAAATTTCTCCACCCTAAACTACCCTAAAGAAAATTTTGATTTTCTCCAAAATGTCTTAACCATTTTGAATAAAATGCCATGTGTTTGAGATATTTTATGGCAAATGAAATGCATATTTTGAATTTTTTGGTGTAGTCCTGTGTACTCTGGATGACTTTTGCATAAATGGTAAATCTTAAGAGATAGACTAAATTTTAATATACAAAAAGTGCAGATCTTGTTAAAACACACAATTTATGTAGAGTGAAGCATTTCGGAGATATGCATTGTTATTTATGTTAGCTTTACAATACTTATGTTTTCCACAAATGGACGATCGTTATTCATTTTTTATATCTTAGCCGTAGAAAGGGAACAGAATTTTAAAGCTTTAAAAGATTTGACTATCGTTCAAAGCCTACTGTATCCCTGCACTCCCTTTGCACCTGCAAGGAAATGAGCCATAAGATAATTTCTGCAAATGTTTATCTCGATTAACATGAAGATAAATAAGAGGCTAGAGTAGTTGGTACAAGATACACATTTCTCTCGTCCTCTTGGTCAGGCCAAGAACTTTCAGAACCCCCAGGAGTAAGTTCACTTTTGTGTATCTACATATACATTCTCCATTTCTAAAGCTGTGGTGTAAGTAATATGGCTTACATTCACGGCAAATATGGAAATTCATGAAACTAACACTAAAGAAAAGAGGGAGATGGCTAAGTGGTAACACCGAGGCTCGTATTCTGTTAGAATAGTCTATTCCAATCAACCTCAGCAGATTTCTCGAGTTTTCCCCAGCTGCACAGGTGAAAGTCATGTTGGTATACATTTCCAAGACCGCAAAATCCACCTGACAGCAAAACGAGAATAAAACAAAGCTCAACACTGCACAAGGAAACTCCACAAAGTTATCTCTGCACCAACAACTACCTTCAACAAACACTGTTTTATACTGTTCTCAACTGAATGTTTAGAAGTGTTGGAAAATGGTTCCACTGTTTACGTTATTTACAACAGTGTGTTCCTCAAAGAAAGGGAAAACAGAAACAACTAGTTCTATGCTGGAGACTATAGCCATGCTTTTGTAACGTAGGTTATGGGAGAATGGTACAGTGCCGTGCGATTGTAAGTTTTTTTCTTTCTCTTACTCAAGTAGTCGGGAGCCATATTTAGTAAAGAATATCCAAAATACCTCTGTCATTTGGCCGGTCTCTGTAAGTAAAGTGAGGACTTCTCGGTTCTTTGTACTGTTATTGTCTATTATCACAGACTACACATGCTAGCTCAACTGTCTTTCACCGCACCTCTCGCTGAGAGCTGGAACACGCCACTGGCCTCTCTTGCGCCGTGGAGTTCTGCAACTGTTTTAACAGACGGAGGGTTATCTACTTACGGTGGGGCTGGCTCCAGTGGGCCACCAGGTACATATGCGCGGCAGCACTCATTGTTGCAAAGAAAATAATGAAATGAATGAAGGACGCCTAGGTTGTCTGCAACTTAAAGACAATAATATACATTCGGCGAAGTAACTTACATTATCACGGACTAACGGTTATTGAAATAAAATGTACCTGGAAAAAAGTTTAATTATTAATAAATAATGGATAAATAATGAAATAAAGGCAACAAAAAGCATTTATTTCATAAAATAGGCATTTATATTTAAAAAAGCAACATAAAACTGACATTTCAATCACAAAGGTATAACTCGTACAGATCCACTTTCAAATTCAAGGTAGATTTGATACATTTAAAAAGGCATTCTGCCTAGGTTCCGGTCTCTGGTCATGTTTAGGGCATTTATTTAAAACTTTAATCACGTTTGTAAAGGCATACTATAGTATTTATTGTAATCCAAATCAAGAATGGCGTTTTATACAAACGAATAACACCAATTTTACATATACATGTAGAGTTCCCTTTCTTATCACTACAATGATTTGCTCTGTCCCTTGGGACCCACACTACTCAAACCACGTGGTTGCTGGGTTTATTTGGGTTCTACCTAAGATTACTTCCTCTTGTCCCTTCTTGCTAATTTTCGCTAATGTTTCTCAACCACTTGGATCTTACTCCACCTAAAGTTTACTATTTCTATTATGCTTCTTAATTTCGCAAAAGCTTTTTCCCCTTGGATTTGTTTTGGTAAATTTGACTATTCCTATTTATCAATTTTCTTCATGAGAATCTTCGTCTCCTAACATTTCAACATTACATGACACATCATCTTCTTTATATTATACAAAGGAAATTTCCCTGAATCGCTCGCTGATCTCAAGCATTTTCATTTCACCAGTCCTCTTCAGGCCCAGACCAAGTTTTCTCTCATTGTTTCGTCACATCTATCAATATAATTTTCTCTGTACATTCCCAATGAACTTTCCAAGCTGAAAGTTGCAAATATTTCTCGTTTTTCAACATCTGCGAACCTTAACCTAATTATTTCCCAGAAATTATTTTCTAACGATTGCCTCTCCTTTCACATGTCACCATGATTTCTTTATCCTATTCAACCAGGTGTCATTAAGAGTAAGCCTTTCTTGTAATAACAGACACAGATGTGAAAATCATAGCTTTTCCACTCTGGTCCAATATTTCAATGCTGTTTCTACAATTTTTCCTCTTATTTCAGTTCTTCTCAGACCAGCTTTTGCCAGACCATTGGGCGAGGCTCTTGGCAAACCCAGGATTTGTTTACAAACTTCCTATGAATCACATCCACCCTTCATCCAGTCCCCAAATCATCCTTGTGTAGAGTTGCGTAGAGTTGTAATTAGCCATTTTATTTACATTCTGGGTATTTTACTCATTTATGCTTTAATGCCTTTTGATGAAAGTTTTCCTTTAGCTAGTACCATTCTCTTATGTTCACCCTTATTACCCTTACTATTTAATCTTATTCCTAAATACCAATTACATTTGTCTACCACCTCGATTTCTGTACCCTGCCAGTACCATTTCTCATCTTTAACTTGTTACATTTTATAAAAATCGTAATTTTTGTTTCACTTATATTAATCCTTGAACCCATTTCTTGTAAAATTTAACGCTTTGTATAAGCAATGTTATGCATTAATTCATACCAGTTTCTCTACCTATGTTTTTTCACAAACCGTTACCATCTTCAAGGTGTATACCCATTGACTTTTTTCCTGTCTCAGATTGTGAGTTGATCTTTCCACCTCTTCGTTGCTCGTCCTCTATACCTTTACCTCTAGGAAACAGTAGCAGCCGAAGGAAACATTTTTATGCAGAGCAAACATTTTCACAGTTTGACGCAAAAAACGAGAAAGGTCGTCCTCTTAATAGCGTAAGGGCATAGTGCATGTTATTGTGGGCATTTCATTAAAGTAATGCCGAACCCCTTCTTTTATCGAGATGAAATCCATGTTAAGTAAAACTACCCTTTAATCTTTCCTCCTTTCAACAGAAGTAGAAAAAGAAGAAAAAATTGTACAAACGAATGAATTTCTACTCCTACGTGCTCGTCTTTGGCTTAATAGCTCGAACCTCTGAACCAAGGAGGGGCCTAAAGGGGAGGGAGGGGAGGGGAGGGGAGGGAGAGACTTTCATCTCATGACAGAGCAAAAGGAAAAGGTAGCAGCGAAATGTTTCAAAATGTCGTTATCGACCGAAGTAAGCGCCAGTGCCTGACGAAACAAGGGAAATGTGCCTCGGCGAGCCGGGTTCGAGTGTCGACCACAACTGACTTGTGCAACACACAGCACACGAACCCACACAACATGACGTTTTTCTAAAATTCCTTCTTATTTGGGCTGAATGGGCGTTCAAAGGTTTCCAGTTAAAAGCTCACTGTCCAACTTTTAATTGCAATACCACACTTTCTCCACTTGCTAGTAATAGCCAAATGTAGCACAGAAAATAAAAATACCTTTACTCCAAAAACATAACACGCTGCATTTACATGGCCTTCTCTACTCAGTATCTAACAAAACCTTATGGCACTATTATTTGTTAATTGAGATAAACCCTTGACAGATTTACACATCTGTTATAGATACGAGTATAAGAAAGATACACTAGACTACAGCGGGTTGTTATGTGATGACTTTGAAATTCCATGCCCTTTGCATGACCATGAAAAACAGCGCAACGATTTACACCTGTAAAGTATTTGAAAATTCAAACCAATAGCAAAGGATATCTCACAAATGGTGAGATATACATTTTTAATTAAGTAAGATTTTGTTTATTCGGAATGAAGACAGAATCACAGATTATTGCTAAGGTTGATATTTAATCGACTTTATACCTTTGAGCTATGCTCTCGCTCTCTCTCTCTCTCAACCACTTACCCTCCTACCCTTAGTGCCTATTCTGTAATTACTGCCTTGGTGTTTATCGTGTGTTCATTTGTAATTACCAAAGTTAATGTTAATAACAAATTTTAAAAACTGTTTTGTGTAGCTATATATACAATGAATGGATAGGAATATAGGAATGTGTGTATGTAACTTGGTAATAACACGAGTTAATAAATGTATTTACAAAAGAAACCACACGCATACCCTTTTCAACTTTTTTCGGGTGGCCTGGAAAAAATGTATTAGGATGGAATCTTGGTATCGAAGTTTTGGGTGGAATACAATACTTTCCCTACTTGATTACAGGTAGGAGACAAAGCAGAAATAGTATATCGTGAATTACAATTGTTGTCGATAACGTTGCATCGGCATTATAATGGGAACATTTTCATCCCACTTGTTTTTAAAATTTTCATTTCGAAATATTAGGTTTGACCTGTCCGACAATTTTGTTTAAAATTAATTTATTTGTTTTATTTGCATACTTTGTTATGAAATACCCTGTATACGACTTGAAAACTAGAAGTGCAGAGTCTGAAGTGGCTAAACGATTAAAACAATTTGGATATACCAAGACAAGAGACGAAAACAGTTTACCTGGAAGGACTTCACAAGGAAATAAGGATGAGTGAGTACTAAATGACGATTGTTTAAAAGGAATTAATGAGAGCAAGACAAGAGGTTGCAGCAAAGTGACGAGTTTTACATCAACAGTCGTTATAACATCAGATTATTATGTGCACCCCAGACCAGGTCTTGCAGCCGGTACCCGCAATTGAACCCGGGTCTCCCGCTTGATAAGCAGCAATGCTACAACCGTGCCAAGGAGACAACCCTGAGGGCATGTAGTACAGAAAGTAAAAATATATTTAAAATAGTACTTTACGTACAATGCCAAAACGTATAGACAAGATTCAAGAGGCATTTGCAAATAATAAGAGCACACAAACAACTAAAAATCTGGTGTTGCACTCACATGACTTTCTCTACTCTTGTACTAACCATTCTAACAAACTTATTCCTATATCTCCATGTTAGTTAAGATAAACATTCGTACAAATTATCTTATTGCTTATGTCCTTGTAGGTGCAGGGGAGATATTAGAATACAGAAAGCTTTGTGCGGCAGTCAAATGTTTTAAAGCTTTGAGATTCTGTTCTCTTTGCACGATTAACATATAAAAAAATGAACAACGTTGTTGCATTTCGCTAAAGTTCTAAGTTTTCCGAAACTCACACATATAACAAGGAATATCTCCGAAATGGTTCACCCTACAAGAAAATTTATTCAGACAAATTGTGTATTTTAGCAAGATCTACATTTTTTGTATAGTATGATCTGGACTATCTCTAACGGTTTACCAGTTATGCAAAACTCGTCCAGAGTAAATACAACTACAGGGGCTATAGCCAGAAAATTCAAGATATACATTTCATTTGTCATAAAAATATCTCAAACATATGGTATTTTAATCAAAATCGTTAGAGTCATTTTCAAGAAAATCAAAATTTTCGAAACATTTTCCATGTAAAGGGTAGTTTAGGGTGGGGCTATTTTCTTCAAAATCTTCGTGTCACATCCTTGAAAGACATTAAACTTAAATACCAACTTTGGTTTTTAACCGACTTTTCGTTTTTGAGTTATGATGTCCACAGACTGACACACAGACACACGCAAGGACCTTTTTTCTAAATATGCTTTTTTTGGATTCAGGGGGCCTCAAAGCATATTTCCGGTGAAATCTCGACATCGAATTTTTGGGTGGAATACAATACTTCCCCTACTTACCAGTAGAGAAAGTAAAAAGTTCATTTTTGACATTTTGGACGTTTACTCTGCCCTTAAGTACAAAGTTGTGTAGCTAATCCGCCCACGCGGCAGAAGCAAACCTCAGGTTTGAAACAAGCGAGCATCTGCAGGCAGCAAATGCGCCTTGTACGTATGCAAAACACGTTCCTCTGGGAATACCGTCTGTGATTACACAGAAAGGAATTTAAAATAAACATCTTGGTTGATTTTAATCTCGCAGCTACGCAATTATGCCTGCATGTTGATCAGCAGGGCGCCATTATACAGCCCTTATAAATTTCCAAGATAATAGTAAACACGCCGTAATTTAGCTACCCTCTCCCCAGGGGAAAGGCTTATTGCCCCACTACATACGAGAGGGAAGTTTCCCCCTTGGCCTGGATGACAGAGGATCAAAACTTCCTAGACCCTGAATATAGGCAGCGCTTTGAGAAGTACATCTCATCTCATGCTTTTTACTTCTTACTTACCTACACTAAGAGGAAGCCCAGCTCTCTGGCGTGAGGGTACCGAGTTGTAATCTCGACCAGTGCCAATTCCCTCAATAAGGGGTTTGCGGGGATTTCTCTTGTCAAGTAACTCCGGGTTCATCTGAGCATCATTTCACCCATTTCATTTATTCATCGTCCAATATGACCTGACTACAACACCTTAAATGTATACCTACAAGAATTATATTCCACTCTAAAACTCGATACCGAGAATTCACTCGAAAGACGTAATTTTAGAGTCCCTGAATTAAAAATAAATAATAAATAAAATAACAAAAATCTGACGTGTTGCACTCACTTGATTTTCTCTACTCTTGTAAAACCATTCTTACCAACTATTATTCCTATATCTCCATGTTAGTTAAGATAAACATTTGTACAAATTATCTTATTGTTTATTTCCTTGTAGGTACAAGGTGAATATTAGAATACAGTAGGCTTTGTGCGATAATCAAATGTTTTAAAGCTTTGAGATTCCATTCTCTTTGCACGCTTAACGATGTTCCATTTCACCAAAGTTTTAAGTTTTCCGAAATGGTTCACTATAAAAAAAAAAAAAAAAAAAAAAAAAAAAAAAAAAAAAAGACAAATAGTGTGTTTTGGCAAGATCTAAATTTTTTGCATAGTAAGATTTGGTCATCTCTAAAGGTTTACGAGTTATTGAAAAGTCATCCAGAGTAAACAGGACTACATAGGCTATAGCCAGAAAATTCAAAATATACATTTCCTTTGTTATAAAAATGTCTTATATTGGGGAGACATTTTCGAAAATATCCAACTTTTCGAAACACTTTCCATGCAAAGGGTTGTTTAGGGCAGATGAATTTTCGGCAAAATCTTCGTGTCGCATCTTTACAAGATATTAATCCTAAGTACGAACTTTAGTTTTAAACAGAATTTTCGTTTTTGAGTTATGTTGCCCTGAGACTGACAGACACACACATTTTTAAAAAATGCCCATTTTGATTCAGGGGGCCTCAAAGCATATTTCCGGTGAAATCTCGACATTGAATTTTTGGGTGGAATACAATACTTCCTCTGCTTACTGTATCTCGTAAAAAAAAAAAAAAAAAAAAAAAAAAGTCGTTTTTTTTCTTTTTTTTGTGAAGTCAGCCAGCTAGGAAATATTCATTGTTATTTTTCAGAACATTGTAATAACTTGCAGACTATTCTCAAGTGGGACGTCGTTATTGTTTTTTATCTCTTTGTCATGCAAAGAGAACGGAATTTCAAAGTCATCATATAGCGACCACTTATAAAACATCTGACTATCTGGCTACTGTATTCTCCTTGCACTTACAAGGAAATTAGCAATAGTATAGTTTCTACAAATGTTTACCTCGGTTAACAAAGTACTTACAGGAATAAATGTAGAGAAAGTCCTATGAGTGCAACACATCAGATTCTTTTGGGCTGGAATACATTAGTTCCTCTACATGCTACTGTGTCGGTCTGGGTGGCTCAGTTGGTTAGACGCTGGCCTATGAATCCCAAGGTCGCGGGTTCAAACCCGGCCCAGGCCGATGGTTTTTAAGTGTGCTTAAAAACGACAGCTCCATGTCAGTAGATTTACTGGCATGTAAAAGAACTCCTGCGGGACAAAATTCCGGCACATCGGTGACGCTGATGTGATCCTGGCAATTGACAGCGTCGTTAAGCAAGAAAATAAATAATACATGCTACTGCTGTTCAAGTCAAGGCTCGCTGAATCGACGTACAAGTTAAAAGAGGCTATAGAAATGAATCAAAGGAGCACTTGTTTACAACCAACTTATTAGGAACTTATGAAAGCTATTTTTGCAGCAGAAGGTTCCTTTGAAACGACTGGCGTCAATCACTTAGAGGCTTCCTCCATAACTCATGAAGGCAGACAATGGAAGAAACTTCTTAAAGAAGTCGACACTTTATCAAAAATTACGGAATTGCTTTCTGTTTTGGAATGGTTTGGCGTGTAATTATGTTTCCCTGGTATGAAGTCAACAAAATGCTGCACCGCCTTGTAGATTAACTGGCACAGAGATTGATCACTGTGTCAGGTCTGTGGCATGGGTCCCCCCTCTTGGCAATCTGTCACTGCGTGTTGCCGAGTCTGATTTTCCATTTCTTTCGTTCCAATTGCCAGGCCACTAGATTCCTGCCTCTTTAAATTTGCCTCACTCAAAGCTTTCAAATAGAAATCTCCCTAAAGGTACTAGCAAGGTTGGTATTAATGCTCTTTGCAAACCAATATCATGAACAGCTGCAAGTTAAGATCCTGCATATTATGGCACTACGAGTGGTTTAATTTTCCTTCTGCTTTCGTGACTTAGGCCACTGATTCACTCTCTTTTATGTTAACAATAACTATCCAACCCTTCCTTTAGGTTTGTTATCTAGCACAATAATGATTCAAATAATTATTGTGATGTCATTTTAGACAAGGAAAAGATGTCATTTATAATAAACACATCTATAGCTAATATAAAATTATGATGTACGTAGCCCGCCTCTGTAGTGTGGTGGTAGCCTGTCTGCATTACATCTAAGAGATCCGGAGTTCGAATTCGTGATAAGCGTTTTTTTCCGAGGTTTTCCTCTTATCCTGAGAAGTCGAATGTCGGGTAACTAAGCTCTATTGACCTAGGGCTCATTAGAGCACCATTGCACTAGTTTCACTCATCCATAGTCCAATATGAGATTACGTTCTAGAAAATTAATATACAAATTCCATGGTTGTGCAAAAGTTCATGCCCCTGTGAACAGCATAACTCAAAAATGAAAACCTGATTAAATACGAAACTTGATATTTAAGTTCAGCACCTACCATAGATGCGACACAAGAATTTCAAGAAAATAATCCTATGCCAAACTTCGCTTTACATCGAAAATGGTTCAAAAATTTTGAGTGGGTTTTTGTGGGGTGGAGGGATTTCCTTTTCTTTCTTTTTTTAAATCTTCGTATCGCATTCTTGAAAGACATGAACTTATACACCAAGGATAGATATAGGTAGCAAAGAAAGTAAAAATGAATGTCGGAGAAGCCACTTATGAGTCAACTATTCGTTTTCGAGTGTCATGCTTCAAAAATATCAATTTAGTTCGCTTGTGATTGGTGAATAAGGCATTAATGGGTCAGTGCATTGACTGAAACGCACTCTAAAATTTTTGTGCTACTGTACGTAAACATCCTAAAAAGCCATACACTACGTTTCCATGATGAATTCAAACTGATTTGAGTTCTCATTCGGGATTAAATACTGCATGGGAACGCGAATTCAGATCGAACTGAATCTTTGGATCCAATCCCCTTAGAAGTGGCATGGGATAGAAATTCTGTTGCATGGAAACGCCAACCGGATTCAAATCGTTTAGAATCCGCCACAGATGCTAATTTCTACTGTACTCAAACTGTGCGCTTTTGTTTTCTTAGCGAAAGTAATAAAACAACAATAAAGCTACTTGACTTTCTATAATCTCGCAATATATTCTTCCAATAAGGATTCACTAACGTCAAAACCTACTTAAAATACGCAGAAAATATTTTTTACAGGTTCGCCAACATAAACCAAGCGACCAACACAAAAACTTGAATTATTTATTCTTGGACCTTGTGTAACCAAATCGATCTCATTCCGGATTGAAATCAACAATGGAAACGCGGATCGTACTGAGAATGAGATTTGACTCGAACCGATTTCAATTCTCTATGGAAATCTAGTGATTATTAGAATTAAAATTGCATTCTAATAATATATTTGGGTGAAAGAGAAAAGTGTCCCAATAAATTTATTAATAAATTGCTTTCGTTTACAAGAAAACGTCCATAAATCACGAAAAACAAACTATATGCGTGTAATTATCAAACATACTCGTAAAATCTCATTCAAAAATAAAACACAAACTTAAAGCTAATCTAACTTAGCCTGAAATTGTTTGTACCGTCGCATGTAAACCTCGTAGTAAAGCATAATTAGAAGACCAGCCAATTAGTATTACAGTATAAACCCCTATACTTGTACAAACAAGGATACAAGAAACAAATTAAACGTAAATAAAGCTCTTATTCTACTGGGCACATTATGTTATGCACATAAAAATGTTAGAATATCACTTAACAGATGGTTGTTTGAGAAATTGAAAAGAACAAAACCTTTGTTCCCCATTGAATAAAATAGAAGTTAATAAGCATATGGTGCAGTAGTGTATTAAGAGGGAAGAAATGTTGGCAGACCGAGGAGGGAGGAAAGAACTGGCGACCCCTACAGAAGACAGGAGATTACGGGGACTGGCTGCGGAAATTGGATTACTTCGCTAGACAAGGACGGATGGTCCCGCCGCCATCTCTTTTATATTTCATTCTCAAGAAGTGTGTGCAATTACTGGCGCACGCACACACGCTGGTTCGTATCCCTCCTGGTGTCTCTTATACGTCTTGACAATGCATGGAAATTACTACCGCGGTCTCAATTTGTGTTAATCAAGGAAACTCGAGCAACATTTTTCTCACAAGTTAAGGCTCTATCTCATTGCACTTTAAAAATATGTACCTACGTAAACGCACGTAACACGAGGTTTTGGAATATTAATCTTTCACCCCAGATTTCTTGTAATTCTTTTGCAACGTCTATCCTGGGAAGTCGCTCTTACCAGTAATCAATCGTTGGAGTGCAGGATCCAATGTCAACAATTTGCCCTTCTGTAATACTTCTGGATTGAACCAAAGAAGTGTCTCACTTCTGCAGCACTCCTTGCACACTGATGCGCTAGACTTACGTAGCACGTGTTTCCCGTATATATAGGTGCCCCGGAATAAAGGGTTCTTTTTTTTTTAAACTTTCTCTACTACGTATAGTAAGTGGGGGAAGTATTGTATTCGACCCAAAATTTAGATGTGGAGGTTTCACCAGAACTACATTGTTTGAGGCCTCTGAATAATAAAAAAAGCAGTATTAGAAAAAGGTCTGTAGCTGCCTGACAGGCTTGCAGAGGTCTTAGCGGACGACAAAACAGCGGTTGATAGAGTTCTTAAGTTTTTAGCGGAGTGTAGTATCAATTTGAGGATTTAAAATTTTAGACATATTTTTTATGCTTTTTGGCATATTTATGGGAAAGTAGCTTAATATGGGGTGGTGCTTAATTCGGGGTACCTCATTATGTTCCCTGCATGATGCTGACACCTGCTGGAAAGCTCATTAACCAAGAGAGGTTTCGCAACAAAGCTACCTGCGATAGGTCACCGTATTCCTGCGTGAAATCGCATCACAGAGTTGACGAAAGAACTGTGCTCCTTGAAATTATTTGCAGTTGCTGATATCTGAGTATGCAAATTTAATAAGGTAATGTCTGTTTCAAACACACTTATGCTCAAGTTATAGTATTAGGATCAAGCTATCTTCCGATAGCCTGTTCTTTGGCTAAATTCGATTACAAAAGGAGCTAAAAGAATTGGTGATTTAAAATGGCGAGTTTCCTATTATGGGGTAGCATGGAGGACCGACAGGGAGAAGCTTGGATAAGGTGCTGCAAATATTTTAAGTGGGCGCACACTGCTTGCGTAGGTGATAATTCAAACAAATTTCATTGTGAAGTGTGTGAGCAAAGGAAATAGGCAAAACAACGAACAGTCTAGTTATTAGGGGCAAAAATAGGATATGATGTCGGGATTTGAACCCTGGACTTTACATTTGCCCATGAGCCAATCATATTTAATACAGACTTAAGTAGTGCAAACTTCTGAACTTGTGATGTATTATATTAATACTAGGAAAGTGATCTCATATTAGGAACCTCTGTCACCCCATATTAGGCACCACACCATATTACGAATCCAATTTTGGTGTTTTAGAAAAGTGTGTTGCATTTCCACAATAGTGCATTTAAGCACCTGTATTACATTCTGCAATGTAAATAAATAGTTGAAATATCTAACTATATTATTCATGGACACACATCTGTGTTACTCTTGAACACTCTGTCAAAAGAAAAAAGGTACCCCATATTAGGCTACTTTCCCCTATCACCTTGTTTTTTTATCTCGCTATTGCCACTGGTTTTTTCAACGTTTATGTGTATATTTTCTTTTATGCTACTAACTTTATTTTTGATTGAAATTTATATCTGCTTATTGCCATGAATTTTTTAGGGGCGCTGATGACCTCGAAGTTGAGTGCCCTTAAACCCACAAATCATCACAGTCTGTGCGTCTGTACGTTTGTTAGTCTGTGAGTCTGTTAGTCTGTGGACAGCATAACTCAAAAATGAAAAGTCGGTTAAAAATCAGTGTTGGTATTTAAGTTTAATATCTTTCAAGGATAGGACACGATGATTTTGAAGAACATTCTTCCACTCTAAACTACCCATTACATGAAACATTTTTCGAAAAGTTTGATTTTCTCAAAAATAGCTCTAACGATTTTGACTAAAATGCCATACGTTTAATATATTTTTATGGCAAATTAAATGTATATTTTTAATTTTCTGGCTATAGCACGTGTAGTCCTGGTACTCTGGATGAACTTTGCATAACTGGTAAACCGTAAGAGATACACCAAACCTTATTATACAAAAATGTTGTTGTTGTTGTTGTTTTCTAGTGCCTTGCATCTGGCAATGAAGCCATTAGCATTCGTGCTTTCCAATACTTTTGAACTGTAGTTTCTTCTGATCTTAATGCTTCACAGGTCTTCAAGTGTTCTTCATTCATTTCTGCTGGATCGTTACACAGGACACATATCGGTGAGGCTGAGATACCTATTCTGTAGAGATGACTTGCTAAGCAGTCGTGATTTGTCAATAGTCGGAAGGCTGCAACAGCTGTTTTCCTTGGTCTCTGGGGGATTATATCTGGATTGGAAAGTAGTGTAATCCATTTTTTAATCTTTGGCATTTGTTTCTATTTCTTGTAGGTATGAATGACAAAAATTTTTAATGATCAAGCGTTTTATTGAGGAATATGAGAAATTGAATTTAGACTTTTGTGTTATTGTTGTGGCTTTCTTTGCAAGTGAGTCTGCAGCTTCGTTCCCCATGACTCCACAGTGTGCTGGAATCCATTGGAGATGAACAGTCTTATTAACTTTTTGGAGTTGTGTTAACATTTTGTAGCATTCTCTAATTTTTTTTGACTTCTTTGTAGTATTTGAACATATTCCCTGAATTGCAGCTTTAGAATCCCAAAGAATTACTGCCTTGTTAAATTTATTTAAGGGAAGATTTAATAATTGTCGGAGAGCAATGTATATAGCCTCTATTTCTCCATCATAATTTGTTGTGTCTCTGCCAACAGAATGATAAAAGGAAAAATGTGAACATGTAACTCCAGCTCCAGTAAGGTTTTCCTTCGAGGATCCATCAGTATATATGTGCAGCCATTCTTCTGTGGGATACCTAGTATTGATTGTTTCCAGAGCTAGAAGTTTTTGTATTTCTTTTGGTGTGTCTGATTTACTTATTTCCTCTATTAATTCCAAATTGAAGGTAGGTTGCAATAATTCCAATGGATTTTCTCTAATAAGTAGATTTTCTCTGGTGTTAGGAATGTTCAATTTGGATTTAATCTGTGTTACCTTTTCTAGGAAACTACTATGAGTTTTAAGGATTGAAGGGGGGAGGTTCTCTTTTGTCCATTTAGAGTTTGGCAGTCGTAACATTTTCTCGTGTTGGAGCAATGCTTGTTCTTCTATTTTTGTTGTTATTGATGGGGTCCGTGTTAAGGCAAGCATGGCATCAATAGGTGTGGATTTAACTGCTCCAGTGATTAGGCGAAGAGCCTGATTTTGTATTTGTTCAAGTTTATTGATGTTAGCATTTGCTGCTGTTATTAAAGCTTCAGAACAGTACAAGAGGTTTGGTTTAATATACATTTTGTATGTTGTGTTAAGGACTCTCCTTGAGCAGCCCCATTTAGCACCAGCTAACCTTTTCAGGATTTGCAATTTCTTTTCAACCTTTTCTGAGATGTTTGTTATATGTTTTTTCCAACTTAGCTTTCTGTCGAAAGTGATGCCTAAGTATTTGGCATCATCAACTGCTTTGAGTGGTTTACCATTATAATTTATGCTAATATTAACTGGTTTGTATTTTAGTGTAAATAATTCATAATTTGTTTTTTCCACATTGAGAGTCATGAGGTTTTTGGAGCTCCATTCATGTACTTTGTTTAGGGCTGTTTCTATTCTGTCTTTAATTAATTCAGGTTTTTTTGAAGAGCCTGAAGTCCAAATGACTACATCGTCAGCAAATAGAGCAATTTTGGTTTCTAAAGTTTTTATTATTGATGGAAGGTCATTTATATATATGTTAAAGAGTGTTGTGCTCAGAACAGCACCTTGTGGAAGTCCTCGGTGTGTTTGTTTATATTTGGAAATGTATGTATTATATTTTGTGGCACAAAATCTTTGTGAAATAAACTGAGTTATCCACTTAAGCATGTTACTTTTCACACCTATTGATTGCAACTTCTCAACTAATTTATTTCTCCAGACTGAGTCATATGCTGATTTAAAATCAATGAATACTGCCAAGGTATCCTCCTTTCTATTGAAAGCTTCCTTGATGTCTTGGCTTAGTAGGAGTACATTTTCACTTGTACTATGATTCTGTCTGAAGCCGGTCTGTGAACTATTAATTAAGTTGTAATATTCTAGGAACCAGTTAAGTCTAGATGCCACCATTCTTTCCATCACTTTTGCAATAACACTGGTCAAAGATATTGGTCTGAAACTATTAATATTGTTTGAGGGTTTGTTTTTCTTTAAAATCGGGATGATAATGGCTTTTTTCCAGTCGGAAGGTACAGTCATTCTCCAACACGTGTTATACAGTTTAAGTAGGATTTCTTTTCCTTTCCTGCCAAGGTGTTTAATAAACTCTGGATGGATCTTGTCAGGTCCAGGAGATTTTTTGTTCTGTAATTGTTCTATTGCTAAATCCAGTTCTGTTTCATTAAAATCCTGAATAAAAATATCATTTCGTATACCTTTTGGCTTACTAGTTTCTCTGATAGTTTTTTGGATAGCCTTATCTTGTTTTTTATACGCTTGGGGTACTCTTTGTGACTGAGCATAAAACTTGTTAAGGGATTCTGCTATTTCCCTATCTGTAGTTAAGCTTTTGTTATTATATTTTAATGGTTCAGTTGTATTTTTTGATAATTTTGTTTTATTAAGGAATTTGTATATTTTATTTCCATCTTTCCTATAGTCCATATGTTCTACAAAATTTGTGAAACTGGCCCTTTTTGCTGTAATTAATTCTTTCTTAAAAATGGCTGCTTTTCTTCTCCAGTTTTGTACATCTTCTGGACACTTGGTTCTTTCGGCTTTGACTCTTGCTATATTTCTTTCGTGTTTTAACTTAGATAAAGATGGAGACCAAAAGTAGCTATATTTCTTTAACTTTCCTTTGGGGATATGTGTTTTGGCTGCTGTCAATAATATTTCACAAATTTTTTTATTCATTTCATCTGTTGACTTGAACTCTGATTCTAACAGTATATTACACTTCCCTTCTATCTCATTTTGGAAACTGGACCAATCTGCTTTTTTAAAATTCCAAGAAGTTTTAACTTTTGGTTTGTTACTTTTATTTATTAGACCTCTTATGGAGTTTATGGTGATTCTGTGGCCTGAACCTGGGTCTTCTATTATTTCTCTTTTTGTATTGTCAATTATGTCAGATGACACCATCAGAAGGTCAGGATTTGTACCCGAACCATTATAATGAAGGTAAGTGGGTGGATCATTTGGATTAAATATTAATTCCATTGTTGACGAGTTTAATAGGTCTTCTATGACTCTTCCTGCTGAATTTATATCTCTGTAGCCCCACCTAGGGGAGTGTGCATTAAAATCACCTATTAAAATACTTTTGGGTTCTATGGGAATAGAATTTAGATCTAGTGTATTGTCTGGAGGATTGTAGATACTGTAAATTCTATAGTGGTAGTTACTTTTCCATACTTCAATTTTAACTATTTCTGATTTATCTTGTTCTTCCATTGTTTTTTGGATTTGGATAGTAGCTTTCATATTTCTTTTAATCCCTGTAAGAATACCACTTGCTATTTGACGAGCCTTTGGAAGTATATGTGTAGTGTACTGATCCATTTCAAAGTATATTTCCTGTTCTTGTGATATATTGGCTTCTTGTACTGTGAAGACATCTATATCTTGGTCTTTTAATATTTTCATTAGCTCTTGTTTTTTAGGCTGGGACATGCCTCCTGCATTCCATTGTAGAATTCTTAAAGTATTGGAATTGTTGTGATGAAATTTGCCTAAAGATGTCCCCACCCGGAGATCCGATTGGGGGACAGTTTTAACTCCGGAATGTTTATCTTTAGGACTCATATTCATGTATGTGGCTTTCATGTAACTGTTTTCTTAACGGGCACCAGTTTTACAATGTGGCAGTTACATCACCCGACTTAAACCCCCATTTTGCAAGGGGGACCACACCTATCGTTGGTCAACGGGTCCATCGGACCTAGCCGGGAGGACTAAATAGATGATATTTAGATCCACCGACCTTCCCCTCATCTGCCTCTGAGGGACGCTGTTGTGCTGTGATAGGGCAGCACATACAAAAATGTAGATCTGGTTAAAACACACAAGTTATGACTGTTTGCATTTTTGTGCTAGTTATACATTTTATGTAATTATGAAACATGAAATAAATTCATGTTTTAGATGACAATATCCAAGTCACTAGTAATTGTTATTTATGAGAATTCTTCATGAAGATGCTGTACTTAAATACCACATTTTGTATTTGTTCGACATTTAGTTTTGAGTTGTGCTGTTCAGTTACATAGTCCCTTTGTCTATCAAGGAGCACGTGGTCAGAGAGAATCAGACAAAGAAAACTCCAGTTATTACTGACTCCAACATATGTTAGTGAAAAGACAGACAAAGGACAACAGATGTGCTAGACAGAAATAAAGATTTCTTTGGAAGATACGAAAGAAATGACGCAAATGAATGACAATGTGGATGACGTGGTCCAACCAGCTTTTGTTAGCAAAACACGTCACACGGTTGTCACATGGCAATCTGGTAACGAGCCAAAGTACTACTTAATTCGCAAATTCTGCGCTCTATCACGTGTGACTATTACACTGTGAAGTATACAGGGTGGAAATCAAATCACTTAACACAGGGTTTTAATTTGGAAAATTAGTATTAACTTTTTCTCCTGCTTACATGTAGCAAGTAAAGGAAGTACTGCGCTCCAACCAAACATTCTATATCGGGATTTCACCGGAAATACATGTTTTGAGCTCCCTGAATAGAAAAATGTCATATTTAGATAAACGTATGTGTACGTTTGTGTTAATTGAGATAGACATCCGCAGAAATTTATTAATTACACATTTCTCTGTGGGAACAACAGAAATATGAGAACAGAGAACACTAAGCGATGGTCAAAAATCTTTTAAGAGCTGGCCGCTATGTAAAATTCCATTCCCTTTGTATGGTCAAGAAAAAAAAGGATAAAAATAATAATAATTAATAATGATGATAATAATAATATTTAATAATGATAATAATAATAATAATAATAATAATAATAATAATAAAAATAATAACAACAATAACAACAATAATAATAATAATTGTTATTGTTACTGTTATTATTATTATTATTATTATTATTATTATTATTATTATTATTATTATTATTATTATTATTATTATTATTATTTCCTATTTGAGAAAAGTACAAATATTTGAAAATTCAAATAAATAAGAAGCATATTATCTGAAACGGTACAATCCACAAAAAGTACGTGATACAAATTGTGTGCTATAGGTATGTTTTGCAGCAGGTAGATTTTGTCCATCTCTTACGGCTTACCGGAGGATTTCAAAACCTATTCCCAGAAAGTTCAAGATATACGTACATTTTATTTGTATTGAAAACTAAATACATTTCTAAAAATATTCCTTATAAAAGGTAGATGCTGATGTTTAATAGATGTTTGATTTCTAATCAATTTTGCATTTGAACTATGGTGTTCACACACACGCACGCACACATTTTTATAAATTTTGTTTGTTTTATTCAGAAGGCCTTAAAACACATTTCTGTTCAAATATCGACATGGAAATCTTGGGTGGAATACAATAATTCTAATTACCACACGTAATAGAGGAAATAGTATAAATGTCGAAAAAATTGTTTAAAACAGGTAGTTCCAGGTCCGGTGCGCACCAGAGAAATGTGTGATTCGCAGGACTGTGCTTGCAGCATGCAATACAGCTCGGCAAGCTGTCGTCACGGCTAAATGAGCTATGTATCCTGAAGTAGGTTCCATTTGCTTGTTTAGCGCCTTTTGATATACAATACACTGTGGAAGTCTGTCAACAGAAACGGATCTCCTTGGCTTGGCATAATGACATCTGAAAAAAATGCACCCTTAAGATTGGCAGGAGGTCAAAAACTTTTCTAATGACCTTCGCCCAGTGACGTACTGGTTACTTGTACTCAGACCGAGCACAATTGGAACACTGATTTAAAGGGTTGTCTGGGGTGGTAGGATGTTCTTGAAAATGTTTGTATGGCATCTTTGGAAGATACTGAAAGTCTGGTATTTATTTGAACCGTTGTTTTTGAGTTGTTTTCCAAGAGCTTTTAATTTAGGAGCCTAAAAACATGTACGTATTTTCAGTAAAATCTCGGTATGAAACCTTTGGGTAGAATGCAAGGAAGTTGCTAGAATAACATCCTTGTGACGAAGTTATTAAAACAATACCTAGGTAATAGGTACGCGCGTTTTCAGCAGTAGGTAGCTACATCAAAGCAAAGCATATGCTGTACATATACAAGATGAATAGAAGCGTTAGTTACCCCCTGGGATCCGGTCGCGGTTGAGCGGCCATGTGGAGCATCACGGCGCTGCGCAGTCAACCTTTGCCGAATATAACGGTTACATTTCAATATGTGAACAACGTAAACAAAGAGTTGTATTACATGAAACATTAGCACATCTGTTGCTTGGTTCGCGGGTTCATAACCAGCCACACAAAGTGTCCCGTACATACAGGACAATATTATGTCCCTGAAAATGGCATTTCCAGAGCTTCAAAACTCCAAACCCAAGCAGATCCTTCTGTCCTAACCTTGGAAGACTTCAACTTTGGTATTTAACCGACTCTTCGTTTTCACAGAGACATAAACATACACGGTATTTTTCTAAAGGTGTATTTTTTGTGGGAGAGGGGGTTCAGGGGGCGTGAAACATATATTTTCGGTGAAATATGGTCACAAATTTTGGGTAAAGTACACTTCCTCTGGTTACTGAAAGTACGTACTATAGAAACTAAAAATGAAAGCAATTCAGCAATGATTTATCAGAAAAATGTGTCAACTTTCCCAAGCTACAATACTCCAGTTCTTTACAATTATACAACTTTAAACAATAGAAATCACATTAAGAAGTTAATATCGACAGAAGAATTAGAAGCACGTATAAACGTAATATTATTAACCATACAAAAATAACAAAATTAAAATGAATTGAAGCTTTCCTGGCGACGAACTTACTCCAAGTGCTTCCAGCCTAGTAAATAGATTACACATCGACGTTTCAGAAGCATGTATCTCTTCCATCTTCAGGATACTGAATGCCTAAGGGAGTTGTATGGCTAGCATATATACTTTCCGTCGTGTGTACAAGCCATACTACCTTAACCATTCAGTATCCTGAAGATGGGAGCGATGCATGCTCCCGAAACGTCGATGTTCAATCTACTTACTTGGCTGCAAGCCCGAAAACATAAATTATCTTATTGCATCAAATTAGATTTATTGTACTTGTTATCTGTGTTTTTATTCGAAAACATGCACAGAAAGGAATGTAAAACATCACAAATGTATGACCGTTTACTGTATTTCTCTGCATGTAATTTTCTAAGCATGTATCTATGTTTATTACGTAACGGTAATATGAATGTTAAAGGTACATATACAGAATGACAAACAATAAAGAGAAAACAAAACAAAGAAAGCCATATCCTGCTGTCAAATAATTACAATAATAAAAAATATAAATATATTAAAAAGAATAGAAAGCCCAATGTATAAATCAAACACCCCAATACAAAATAATTATGTGACTAAAGCGTAGAACTCCCATTCAGTTAGAATTTCCGCATGTATGGCGTAGGCGAGAAAATAAGAGGGGAGCATCGTCTTTCTGCTCGGCAATATTCGTAAGAAAACGAATCATCACGACTTAATCCGAATGAATCCGAGCCAGTGAAATAACAGTGAACCACAAGTATCTTGCCGATGCGATGAAATAGGGTGCAGATATTTGCATTGGTGACTCAGGACAATATAACTAACAACATTACTTTAATATTTACTTCATTTGCGGACTAGTGATTTTAATTGAGAGTAATGTGTTTCCAGTTTAGTTAGTACCTCAAGTGCACGTGTCACACACAAGCCATACATCCTGAGAGTGCGCGATAGGTACTTAGGAGGGATGAAGCAAAGCGGGCAGGCCTCGTGATAACAAAATAATAACATATGGGCGAATCACTCACAGTTCTTACGTACCGCAACATTCATTATTTGTGTTATCTACAACTTACATTTCTATCAAGAGGGAAACGAGAGAACAACTTTAAAATTAATAAACTGAGAATTAAGGCATTTCTAATTCATTCAATTTTTATTTTAATGTTTAACTAAGTTCGAATGCTTTGTGTACGATTAATGACGCCAGACTACCTACGCCAGCAAGTGAGGTACTGAAGTGTGAACATGTGGAAGCAAAGCGGATGGTCCATACGGACAGGCGTTGTTCATTTCAGGGGCCAGTTACCACCGTGCAGAAAACATCAAGGTGAGGTGTTGGTGGGACAACTATTAGATGAAGAGAAAAAACAACTCACTGAAATATATATAAGGATAGCAAATGTCTGTACTTCGACCGTAACACCCTGCATGGAAGTACCCGTGGACGTTATTTTAGAATCGTTATTTGGAACGCAGTACTTTCTGTTAACTGGAACTGGCGGGACAGCTTCTGAAAAACATTTCACTTACTTGTGACAGTCCTATACATATCATTCTGAGCGGCTGAACCGATGGCAACCGAATTTGCTTTCCTTTTCAACTTACTCTTTTTTCTCCAAATATATCTTATTGCGTGCGAAAGGGTCATTTATATTTGATCGGCCCTGGTATATGACGCACTGCATGCTTTGCAATATTTACTTAGATGTCGTCTTCATCCTTTGAGCTCGACTGTTTCATGCTTCTCAAGTCATGCTTTTATACACTGCTCCAAATAGGTACGTGTAGGAAAAAGTCTAAACATGTAAAAGTAGTCCTAAGTGCTACATTCATATAGCCGTCTCTCTACCCAATTTTCCCACAAAATATTCTTTAAAAAATCCTATTTTTACTTTCTCTACTACGTTTAGTAAAGTAGAGGAAGTACGTATTGTGTTCCACGAAAAATTTCGATGTCGAGATTTCACCGGAGACATGTTCTGAGGACTCTGAATCCAAGAAAAGGGATTTTTACTTTCCCTAATACGTATAGTAGAGGAAGTATTGTATTGTATCCAAAATTTCGATGTCAAGATTTCACCGGAAATATGTTTTCAGGCCCCCTGAATAAAAAAAAAAAAAAAAAAAATACAAAAAGGTCCGTGTGTGTGTGTGTGTGTGTGTGTGTGTGTGTGTGTGTGTGTGTGTGTGTGTGTGGACTGCATAACTCAACAACGAAAAGTTGGGTAGAAACTGAAGTTGGTATTTAAGTTTGTATTTCAAGGATGCGACACGAAGAATTTGAACAAAATTGCTTCACCCTAAACTACCTTTTACATGGAGAATTTTTAGAAAATTTTTATTATCTTCAAAATGACTAACGATTTTGATTAAAATACCACATGTTTGAGACATCTTTATGACTAATGAAATGTATATCTTGAATTTTCTCACTATAGCCCATGTAGTCCAGTTTACTCTGACTTTTACATAACTGGTAAACCGTAAGAGATGCACCAAATCTTACAATAAAAAAAAAAAAAAAAAAAATGTAGATCTCGCCAAAACACATAGTTTATGTCCAAATATATATTTTTTTTGGGTGAACCATTTCGGAGGTATTCCTTGTTATTTGTGTGAGTTTCGGAAAACTTTCGTCTAATGCAACGTTGATACGTTAACCGTGCAAAGAGAACAGAATCTCAAAGCTTTAAATGATTTAACTATCGCTTTAAACCTACAGTATTCTAATATTCCCCTTGTACCTACAAGAAAATAAGCAATAAGGCAATTTGTGCAAATCTTTATCTTAACTAACATGAAGAAGACTTAGGAATAAGAGTTTGTAAGAATCGTTAGTACAAGAGTAGAGAAAGTCATGTGAGTGCAACACATTAGATTTTTTACGTTTTGGAAGAGGAGATGGTTGCATTCGAATTTTGGGTGGAATGGTATACTTCCCATACTTACGATACGTACAAGAGAGGAAGTAAAATGGATTGTGAAGCATGATAAAGGAATATTTCAACAAATAGTGAAGTTGTGCAGCGTTTCCACATTTCCCATTTAAGTAGAATACTCTGACATTATTAACAAGGATATCGCTCAAGTTGGCAGCTGTGCCTGGCAAAGCGATCGATAAACAGAGGCATGATGTTTATCGCACCATTGTTGAATCTCAGCTGGTCGCATTCTCAGCGAAGGTAGGCGTATCCACCTCCAGTAAGACTTATGAATTTTTGAACAGCTGCACTTCTTCCACAATTGCCCCAAATGACTATCTTACAAGAGCTAATGTGCACGTCGCGTATAAAACCCAAATAAACCTTTATTACTTTGGTACTGCATAGTGCTGCCTTTAAGAACATGTCATAACCATCAGCTAATGACAAAACTCTTGGATGGATTTTAAAAGCGAGCTGCTAAATAATTCTTATACCCATTTTAAGCTAATTGAGATAAACATTTGTGGAAATACCTTTATTATATACATCATTGTAGCTACAATGGAACTTTCTCTACTCTTGTACTAACCATTCTTACAAACTCTTATTCCTATATCTTCTTCGTGTTAGTTAAGATAAACATTTGTACAAATTATCTTATTATTTCCTTGTAGGTACAAGGGAATATTAGAATACAGTAGGCTTTGTGCGATAGTCAAATATTCTAAAGCTTTGAGATTCCATTCTCTTTGCACGGCTAAAATATAAAAAGTGAATAATGATCTTCCACTTGAAAGAAGTTTAAAATATGCCAAAACTCACACACATAACAAGGAATATCTCCGAAATGGTTCACTCTACAAAAAAATTATTCGGACATAAATTGCGTGTTTTAGCAATTCTTGTAAGTAAGATTTGCTCTATCTGTTACGGCTTACCAGCTGCAAAAGTCTCCAAAGTAAAGAGGACTACATGGATTGTAGCCAGAAAATTTAAAATATATATTTGGTTAGCCATAAAATATTTCAAACATAGGACATTTTAATCAAAATCGTTAGTCATTTTTAAGAAAATAAAAATTTTCGAAACATTTTCCATATAAAGGGTGGTGTAGGATGGGTGAATTTTCTTCAAAAACTTCGTGTCGCATCCTTAAGAGATGTTAAACTTAAACTTTTCGTTTTTGAGTTATTCTGTACACGCGCGCACACACACGGACCTCTTTCTGAAAATGCTTTTTCTGGATTCAGGGGGCCTCAAAACATATTTCCGGTAAAACCTCGACATCGACTTTTTGGATGGAATACAATACTTCTACTTACTCTACGTAGTAGAGAAAGTAAAAACGGTGCCTTCAGTATTCTGACGCCGGCCGCGGCGCACAACAAAGGACGTATGGGACCAAGTTACTTCACACCAGATACCAGACGCGGCGCGTATCAAAGGCGGTTAAGGTCAAGTTTCCCCACATCACTCACGCGAGGAAACATACGACAAAAATGAGCGCGGCAGGTCAAAAAGGGGGGCTTTCCAGATCATTAGAGAACGGTCTGGCGGCCGGCTTGTTTGTAGAAGTTCCAGAAAGGTCCTGTTACGTCACACTCCGTATATAAGGAGACGAGACAAGGAGTTACGTTTACAGACATGAGTCGGTCGGTATGTCAGCGAGTGCCAGAGAGAGGTGTGTGTGTGTGTGTGTGTGTGTGTGTGTGTGTGTGTGTGTGTGTGTGTGTGTGTGTGTGTGTGTGTGTGTGTGTGTGTGTGTTGCTGTTGTGAAAGATACGTCGCGTCGAAGTGAAGACGTTTTAACGAGTGCTGACTATGATTTAGTGCATGTGAGACAGAGAAAGTGAAGAAAGATACTGAAAGAACTGAGTCAAGGTTACAGAAGAAAGTAGTTGAGTTGTAATATCCCGTAAGACTGTGCTAACATCAGTAAAATAAAACTGTGTATTTGTGAAGCTTTAGAAGAAAGTAAAGTGAGAAAACAGTAATTGGACTGGACTTTTGTCGTTTTTGTTACACTGGTGTCAGGAGTGGGATTCCTCGAATTGTCAATATGTTATAATATTTAAAGGAAAACAAAAGCTGTATGCTATACTCATTGAAATTCAATATTTCATTACATTTCGTTGGTCGAAACTGGAGTGACGTCAATATGTTTACATTGTTACCCCTCCCAGTCCGTATTGTTGTTAGTAGTTTTCTCTCAAACAATAAGGTAACAATTATATTTTCAAAGCTACCGTGCAGCCCAACAATAAAGACTGTCTGTAGGAAGACGCCCATTTCCTGCTTTTATTTCGCATTGCCTCTGGTGCTCGACGCTAAATGGGAGATTTTTAAGAGGACTTTTAGCGGATAGAGGAGGGTTTATCACGTCACTTGTTGGCAGCACTGGTTTTGTGTTATCGACTAATTTCCTTCAGCACCAGTCTAGGCAGCACAAAATAAACGCTAATAATAGCAAACGAATAAGCATGTGCGGACCGTGATTAAATGAAGCAGCAACCACAGTTAAATTGGTTTTAGTCATGTACCGTTTTATTATCTAAACTTTATGAAGCAGGTAAACAGCCCAGAAAACTTAAATCCGCAGAAATTAGTTTCTGAGAGAAGTGGCTTCATATTGAGCGAGGAATATAAAAAGGAAAAGAGATCGGCTAATCCCCGCAGGGAAAGAGAGAGGAGAAAACAGAAATACTAAGCCAGAGAGAGAACAAAAGCTTTCAGGCAAAATCCCATGCCAAGTTCATTAACATAAATTATTATTGCTGGCGACGTGGAAGAAGCGGGCAAGGTAAGGTCAGTAAGGAAAATAAATACAAGACTCGAGCTGTGTCACCAAAATTTGTCGACCTGAGATTTTCATCTCTCTCTCTCTTAGTAATGGGTACCCGAGAGAGTTGCAGAAAAGCAAGAGGCAATATCATGCAGGGTGAACACGTATAAATTGGTCTGCACTTGTTTTATCCTTGGCTTACCGAGCAACATGGCGCCGCAGCAATGTGTAGGAGGTCGTGGTTTCGATCGCTCCTGGCCCACCTTCCCTACAAATGGTTTTTCCCGGGGATTCCCTGGGCGAATGCTGGGAAGGTTAATAACATCCCCGAATTTGCTTTCCCTCCCATTCATCTTCATCCTGGTTTGCTGTTCTAGGATTGTAAGTGTCGGAAGGATTCTTGGCGTTGCATGGCAGTGAAAAAAGATGACATACGCAAATCCCGGTGGAAGTCTACAGAGATGGTAGTATGAGCTGCCACCGGCGAATGTCAATCCGTAAACTGTAGAGACCCTGCCCTCTGCTGTCGTGTCTCCTAGGTCCGGCCACCCTCTTGTCCCCTATCAACTCAGCCCTCTCTTATCGGAGGCACAAATAAATATAAACTAAATATTTTGTTTGTTTATGACGCTGTCAATTGGCAAGATCATATCAGCGCCGCCGATGTGCCGGAATTTCGACCCTATGGAGTTATTTTACATGCCAGTAAATCTACTGCCATGGGGCTGGCGTTTAGGCACACATAAAAACCATTGATCTGGGCTGGGTTTGAACCAGGGACCTTGGGATCAGTATACCAACACGTAACCGATTGACCCATCCATACCGATGTCTTCTATAGGTCAAGGTGCTATGCCTCTCCCCTGTGAACCTGGTCGTATCTCGTGTGCCCCGACACGAGCAAAGGCAAGTGTCCCTACTTTTCTGGTTCTTAATTACAAATCAAGATTTATTAATGAGTCTTCTTAATGTTTTATGACAGCTTTGGTGTCCGTGGTTCGTTTTCCGGCTCATGTGACGCGTAGCCCGCGGTAAAAGCTGTAGGTCCTGTCATTCCACCGCCATCCTCACCATAGCTTTAGAGACTCCGCCCTATGGATTCTACACCTTGAGAATGGGTCCACTCCTGTCTTGATCGTGGGCACATGTGGAGCGAAAGAGAAGATTAATGTGTATATAACTTACAAATCATAATAGTGAAAATTATAGAGTAGTGATGCCAAACCTTATGCAAGGGGAGGGCGGATCTGCCTCCACCTATAGTTCAAATTTCTGGGACCCAAAAACAAACCTCTTGGTTACCTGAAGTAGTGAAGGGAGAATACTTTATGCCTAAAGCTAAGGAGGTGGAGCAAAGCTACAAGCAGATAAGTAAATTGGTTTTTACAGCCTTTTATTTGCAATTAGTAGAGCTATATGTACACGTATTTTCATATTTATTAAAAATTGATAATCACAAATTTTCACCACAATCTGTGTGGGGTTAGCAGTCTGCAAGGGGTTAAGAATCTGCATCTGTATGGGGCTGAGAAAGTTTTATATGTTTTTGTCCGTTTTAAATTCGTTTTGTTATTTAAATAATGATATATTTATATGGGTCGTCTCCTTAGCGTGGTGGTAGTACTCCTGCTTACCATACGGCAGACCCGGGGTCGATTCCCGGTACCGACGTGAGCATTTTCCTTTTCTTTCGCTGGGAGATCTGGCCCAGGGTTCACTCAGCCTCGTTAGGTCCCTTAGGGGTCAATTAGGGAGCTATTGATTGAGAAGTAGCGATCCCTGGTAGTGAAGACTGTAAACCCAGCTGTTGCGTCTCGGGTTATCATCATCATCATCATCATCATCACTATTATTATAACCACTAGCCCCTAGAGGGGCCAAGGCTTACCGCTCGGCCACTGCGTCCCCCACCTCTGCCCACTAAAGGCGTCATGAGTGGGGTGTAGTACTCGAGGGTGGGACGTGGTCAGCGCCCCGATCCCTCCCCCCCGCCAGTTATGCGGCCTTCGCAACCTGGGGTCGCTACTTCTTTATTCAAGTAGCTCCTCAATCTGACCCCTCGGGACCTAACGAGGCTGAGTGCACCCGTTGCCAGAACTCCCAGCGGGGGAAAAAATCCCCATACCGTGGATCGAACCCGAGTCCTCCACGCCAGAGGCAAGCGCGCTACCAACTGCGCTACGGAGGTAGTCTTATTATCATTATTATTATTATTATTATTATTATTATTATTATTATTATTATTATTATTATTATTATTATTATTATTATTATTATTATTATTATTATTATTATTATTATTATTATTATTATTATTATTATTATTATTATTATTATTATTGTATTTAAACGTATATTAACTGCAGGAAGAAAAGAATAGTAATGATTCTGACTTCCAACCCAAAGCGAAAGAAAGTCAAGTCACGAGAAAGGGGAGGGTGGGTGCCAGTAGAAAGAACAGCTGTCGATAATGGCATAAAAACTGTTATACTGCCAAGTGCAGCAGATTTCATTAGCCGTCCCATAGGCTGTAAATCTGAAACAACGCCATAAAAATGCCTTGAAACAGGTGTTATTACGTCTTAAGGTAGCTCCCCAGACATTTATATTTCCCTGTAGCACATTACACCCCGTCTGCTCCTGTGACGTAACATTCATGTGCATTCTTCATAATTAGGTAGGTATGTGTTTGAGAAATGGGCGGTGATGACAACTTCTCTAAGATAACGTAACGAAACCTTTCTGAAGCATGCCAAATAACTGAAATACAATTACTGTGTGAACTCATGATTTTCTCTACTGATACTTGTACCAAATATGCTTAAACATTCATCTACTTCACGCTAAATCGAGATACATGCTTCTAAAATTGATTTTTTTACATCCTTATAAGTACAACGGGAATAGGAGAATACAGCAGACTTAAGCCATAGTCACATATTGTAAGAGCTGGTCACTAAGTGATGGCTTTGAAATTCCACTCTCTTTATGTGATTAGAACATAAAAAATAACGACTTGCTATTGTTGGAGGTATTGGAAAATTCAAACATATAACAAGAAATACCTCGGAAATGGTTTACTTCAAAAAAGTATTACATAATTGTGTATTTTAACGATATCTCCGTAGGAGATGGTCAGAGAAAAAAACGTAAGATACAAAATGTGCTCCAAATACCGAGATCTATCACTGCTTTAAATTAATGTAATGACTTTCCTTCCACCCGTATATATCTCATTAAAATATCTTAAATATTTGGCATTTTAATCCAAAGCATTTGAGCCTCTCTGAGGGGAAAAAGCGTAGTTCGGAATGGAGGAATCTTCGTGTTGCCACCAACTTTTTGTTTTGTAATTAGCTGTGCGGAAGCGGGTCTCTTTTTCAAAAAGTGCTTTTTATTTAAATTCACAGCGCCTCATTTCAGCTGAAATTATGGTATCGAAGTTTGGGTGGAATTTAATACATATATTTATTATAGGAAATTGTAAAGAAAGTAAATAAAAAAAAGAAGATTAAAGGAGGTTGCAATACCAGTAGAGTATTGAAATATAAAGGTTTTCTAAAATAAAAGTAATTAAACTATTATTTTTACCTTCTCTGTTATTTACAATGGTAAACAAAGGAAGTATTGCACACCATCCAAAAATTAGATAGCCAGATTTCACCTAAAATACACGTTTTGAGATACTCTGAATAAATAAAAAGGCAATTTATTATATTATTATTTATTTATGCTAACAAACTGTTGGGGATTTTAAACACACAATTTGGGGACTAAGTACTTACAATAGTAAGCCACCATTGGGGTAACTGTCTCTGATGTGAGACTGCCTTTGTGGTTTACTTGGAGAAATACGAATCAGTTGGGGAATTCAGTGTTATTCTATAAGGTTGTCACAGTAGCTTAATGGTTAGAGCAGCCGCCTGGTAAGTGGAGGGTCTGTGGCTCAGATCCCAGCTGTGGCATTGAATTTTTCAGTTCCGATTCTACCTCTCAAATATAAAGGTACTACAGAAATGTGTTAGAAGAGATGGAGGGAGAGCAGGAGAGAAAGGGAAGCAGGAATAAAGAGGGAGCTGGAGGGGGAGAGGGAGATAGAGAAATGGAGGGAGATAGAGGAACGAGAGAAAAAGAGAGGGAGGGAGACGGAGAGAGTTAGGGAGGAGAGGGAAAGAGGAGAGAGTTAGGGAGGAGAGGGAAAGAGGAGAGGGAAAGAGGAGAGGGAAAGGAGGGGAGAGCGGGAGAGAAAGGGAAGCAGGAATAAAGAGGAAGATGGAGGGGAGAGGGAAATAGAGGAACGAGACAAAAAGAGAGGGAGGGAGATGGAGAGAGTGAGGGAGGAGAGGGAAAGAGGAGAGGGAAAGGAGGGGAGAGCGGGAAGGGGAGGGGGTGAGAGAGAAATTATGGCTTGTTGCATAGATTACGATTACTTCACACAATGTAATCAAAGTGGATAAGATTATATAATGCTGTCACTGGACCACGTCTGTGATGAAATAATTGCAGTCAGCACTGACCACCCTCAATGACACCTGACTACCATGACGCAAGAAATATCGATGTAACAAGAATGACAGTAGGTAAGGATATTCATTAAAAGTAATAGGAAGCAAGTGGTGAGGACGCAGGCGCCGCGACGGGTCAGGCCGCTCCGCGACGGCAGGTTTGCGCCGCTACTCCGGCAGACAGAGCGGGCAGAACGCGTGGGATCATGGTCACGCCGACAAGATGAGCGGTGTCGGGAGTGCGGGGGAACACGACATCAACAACTGGTGGGCATTGTTGGCCCTCGTGCTGGTCCTGGGAACGGCTGCCGGTAACATCCTCGTCTGCCTCGCCATAGCATGGGAGAGGCGACTCCAGAATGTCACCAACTACTTCCTCATGTCCTTGGCCATGACGGACCTCATGGTCGCTATCCTCGTCATGCCGCTCGGGATTCTCACCCTCGTCCGAGGTAAGTCGTCCGTCATCGGTGTCCTGTCCTTCAAGCATCTGCATCTTTCAGCGTTCGCGAGCTAGTTGCCTGTGACCCTGTGCAATCAGGAATCTCCACTTCACCACCGGAACGAATCAACCCCAAATAAATCTTACTTTCTGTACCACGTACACAGGAAATAGGGAAGGCATTGCATTCTAGCCAAACATCTGATATCAGGATTTCACTGGGAAAACAATTTTGAGGCCCCTGAAACCCCCAACAAGTGAATGAGTGTGTGTGCGCGAGCGCGTGTGAACATCATAACTCAAACATAAACGTTCAGGATCTCCAAAGGTCAGGTCACGAAGTTAAAGGAATCCCCCATTCCAAACTATCTTCACGTGCAACAATTTTTCTTATTTTTTTATTTTCTTAAACAACGTCCCAACAATTTCCATTAAAATACCATATGTTAAAGGTATTTGTATGACAAAATGTATCTCTTGAATGTTTTATATTTAGCTCATTCTAAATTTTGTGTAACAAAATTGTAAAGATCTTACAACAAAAAAGGTAGATTTCGTTAAAGCACACAACTTGGCTTAAACATGTATTTTTCGTGCCATTAGGCATTTCCGAGTTATTCTTGGTTCTCATTTTTTGAAAGAAAAAAAGGGGGGAATATTTATATTTGATAGAAGCATCAAATTTTAACCCTCCTGCCGTAAGCATTTCCTATCCCTCCTTTTTTTCCCGAGGCAAATAACGGAGATTTTAAAGGGTATTCAGAGAAAATTAAAGCGATATATTTTATTAGCCATGACCATACTTCAAACACGCTACTGCAATCAAATTCGTTACAGGGGTTTTGAGAAAGAGAGAGAAGAAAGCAAAAATGTTCCTTGTAAAATATAGTTAGGACGGGGGAATTTGGAGGATCGAATTAAATGCATATTCAAGCAACTTATCGTTTTTATTGTTAGGCTGTTCACAAACGCACAAAATTTGTTTTTAAAAATGTCATTTTTCCCAGAGGCCTCAAAACATATATTTCCAGTGAAATCTCCGTAGAGAACTTTTGGATAGACTGCAAAAGCCCACGATATTTCGCTTGTTCATTTTCTGAAAAATACTCATAACGGTTTATAAATATGCTTCTGGCAAATTTTGCTACTTAACAACACTTTGATATGATGAACAGTTAAAAAACTATAATCATTTTTGGTACTATTATTCGTGTACGTAAACCAGTTACAATGAAAAACATTACACCTCAGATAGCACTGGAAACAACGTAACTTTTTGCTTAGGTTTTCATTTTTACTAGCGCCCCAACAATGGGAAGTCTTAATTTCGTTATTCGTTTTGAAAACATCACATTGCATGCATAATGTCCAGGGAGACATACTGCGAACGAGGGGAAAAATGGGAGAGAGTGGAATAGAAAAGAGGAACAAAGGAGAATGGGAGAGTTAGAGAACGGAGGTGGCACGGGGAGAGGGAAAACGCGAGTAGATATACGGGTTGTAATAATGAAAATCTTGTGTCAATTTTGCAGAGTATTGCATGCTACCTGTATCGCGTGCTGGCGACAAATTACGTCCCTTAAGAACGCGTTCTTTCCGCTATTATCTCAATCACGGTAAAAGTTCGCCAAAAGTTTCAGTTAGACCAAAGGGAATTGTTCCCTCACAAGATGCCAAATTTATAACTTCATCTCTTAGCTTTTCGTAGTGACATGAATTCAAAGAGCTTATAGACGTCTTAATAACAACTCCAGGATAAACGTATCACTACCCTAAAACTAATATTCTTTAGTGGGACCTCAAAAGGCACATTTACAGTGGAAGTCTCTATATCGAATTTTTGGGAGCCATTTGTGAAAGTGCGGTAATATTTCAAGCTGAGAGGTTTTGGATAAATTCGTATTAAAAAACCACACAAAAATTTTAATTTTGTAACTATCATACACATCAAAGATATTGAAAAAGATCTGCAACATTTAAAAAAAATTATGGAGCTAATAATAAAAAATATAGTTTTAAAAATGATTATCTTCACTAATTTGAGGCTAATTTTAACTGGAGTGACTTCTAGCTTCAACGCTGCCCATTATATACCTTTGTATTCAATTATTCAGAACAAAAAATTGTGATGTTGAACATTCACATGACTTTCGTTAGCTCCTATCGTTTATTTTATCTCCTCTATAAACTATTCCGACGAAAGTTTATTTAGTTATCTATGTCATACTACCCGAGAGAAGCGTTTTGGGAAATAATTTCATCAGATACGTCCTTGGAGATACGAGGAAACAAGGCTCAAGGGACCGTCAACTCCTTAACAATCTGACTTTAAAATTCCATTCTGTTGGCATTATAACGTGATAAACTGTATAATAAAACCACTTCAAAAATTACAAAAATATTGAAAAATTTACACGGAATATCTCGGAAATTGCTGATGTTACAAAAAGTCATTTAAAATAAATAGTGTGTCTTTAAAGAAATCTACTTTGGGAGCAGTCTGCTTATGCAGATTTATCAAGTCTACAAAAATCATTCAGAAGGAAGAGGATATTGCAGGCTAATCGATTAAAATGGGAGAGAATCATTTTATTGATAATGCAAATGTCTTAACCACGAGGTATTGGTTCAATCAAAATCATTCATAATTTTTTGAGAAAAAAATAAGCGAAACACTTTCCATATGAAGAACAGTTTGGGTTGTGAAGGGATGTTTTTTTGAAAAATCCTGGACACAAATAAGTTCACTGTTTATCCAAAAGTTTTTCCGTGTTAGTTATATCCGCCTCACCCCCTCCCCAAAAAAAAAAAAATTCCGTTTTACATTCACATGACTTTCTCTACAAGTTCTTAAAGAGCCTTTTTATCTACTTCAAATTAATGCAATTGAGGAGGGAAAGCGCCTTAACACTAGTAATAAGTAATTCATTATTCTAATCATAATAAAGAGTATTTCGGAAACAATTATTGCCATAAAAATATTGGACATATGTTGAGTATGTTGACCTTCTGTATTGTAAGTTTTCTCTACCTCTTACGTTACACAAATATACAAAACTCGTTCGAAATGAAAAGGATTTCACAGCCAACTCGTAGGAAATTTAAGATACATATTTTTATTCTTAATGGAAATATCTTCGTCATAGCCACTTTTGAGACAGTAAAAATAATGCTACAAAGATGTTATAAGCTGCGTGGTTTAATAACAATTTTTTCTCTCTTTATTTCTCTACTCCGTATATTCAGTAGAGGAAGTTTTGTATTCCATCTAAAAATTCGAGGTCGATATTTCACCGGTAATACATGTTTGAGGCTCCCTGAATAAAGAAAGCACTTTTAGAAAAAGGTGTGTGTGTGGGGGGGGGGGGGGGGGGCAGCATTACTCAGAAACGAAAAGTTGGTTAAAAACCAAAGTTAGTTACGACATGAAGATTTAAGAAAATTCCTCTACCCTAAACTTCCACTTTATATGGAAAATTATTCGAAAATTTTGATTCTGGAAAATGGCCCTAACGATTTTGATCAAAATGTTTGAGCTATTTTTATGACAAAATGTATATTTTGAATTTTTTGGGTATGGCCTATGTAGTCCTGTTTACTCTGGATGGCTTTTGCATAACTGGTAAACCGTGAGATATAGACCGAATCTTACTATACAAAAAATGTAGATCTTATTTTTGTGGCGTGATTATTTCGGAGATAATTCTTGTTATTTGTGTGAGTTTTGGAATACTTAAAATTTCGTCAAATGGAAGATCGCTATTCATTTTTTTATATCTTAGCCATGCAACAAGAACGAAATCTCAAAGCTTTAAAAGATTTGACTATCGCTCATATTCCCCTTGTATCTACAAGGAAATAAGGAATAACATAATTTCTGCAAATGTTTATTTCAACACTACGATGAGTTAGGAATAAGAGTTTGTAAAGTAAGAGAAAGTCACGTGAATGCAACACATCAGATTTTTTTTTTTTTTTTTTTTTTTGGGCAGTACGATTTTGTCCATGTCCTATGGCTTATCAGTTACACAAATTCCATTCAGACAGAACATTACAGGCTGGTCACAGAAAATTGAAGATTGCTCCAGCAAGTTCTTAAGAGCAAGTGTTTTAATAAAAATCGTTAGAATATATTAAGAAAATAAGACTTTTAAACACATCTGGGCTGGGGAGGTTTTCCTGAAGACCTTCGAGTCGCATCTTTGGAACCATTTATACACTATTATACTAGCTTTCTAATATTTCTTATAAATTTTGGGAGCATCAAAATACGCATTCCATTTTTTGTATTACTTTGAATTTTTTCCCAATGAAAATCTATAATTTTTTATGAAACTACCCCTTTGACACGAAGTAAACAGGGCAACCATGCTGTTGTTTCCCAAAGGGCCACCCTTTTGAGAGGGCTGTCAAAGAGGGAAATTAAAACCCATATCGTGGAAACACTTAATATTCATCGAATGTGGGATGTCCTCACAAGCCACAGCTCTGGGTGTTAATAACACAGAGAGTGATGTTCAAGTTTTTTCCTTCCTTCCTTCCGCTCCCCAGCTGGAATTCCACCCCGTGCCATTCGTAACTCGATTCTGGGAACCAGCCACAGAGATGAGCAAAACACGAAAATGGGGAGAGGACCATGTAACGTTATCTGAAGGGAATGAAATTACGCCGTTTAGGAATCCCGTATACACAACAGCTGTCTTCACAGTTGAAATGTTACGAAACTCTTTCTCTATTTTGTTATATTGCTAAACCTAGCGTTTTTACTTTCTCTACTCTGAGACTCACAATAAGTAGAGGTGGTATTGTATTTCACACAACAATATGATGCCGAGATTTCACTGAAAAATACATGTTTTGAGACTCCCTACCCCACCCCAACCCCAACTCTGCTGTGTAGCACTCATATAACCTTCTCTACTAACTATACCTGAAAAAGCTTAAAAGCTTGATTGTACGTTTCTTGTTTATACAGATAAACCTTCATTACAATTTTCATACATATACAGGGTGGAAGGGAAGTCATTACATTAATTTAAACCAGCGATAGGTTAGTACATAAACACCGCAGCGTGGTGTCTCGTGAACGTAAACAAATACCATGCCGTGTCCTTCCATGTTTGCTGTGCGAGTAGAATCGTTAGCTGCCAAAACCTTACACCACCCTGCAAGCGACCGATCTGTTTACAACCACAAACCAGTTCAATTCCCTGACCAACCTCAACGCAACATTGTCGAGTTACTTCACGATATTCCTTTAATTCTTTTAAGTGATTAATTGTGATATCCCACAATTACTACCGCAGTTATGTTACAAACAAGTTACTCTTTGCATCTTAGAGGTAACACAGTATTATTTTCGTACATTCTTGTGGAATTACGCATCAACCATTTACTTTTTTGTAAATCGGCTGATCAAAGAACAAAATGCCATTAGAAATTTTTATTTGTAATACTTCTATGAAGCACATATTGGAATGTAATAAGTTCCCTTCCGCCTGGCATATATAAGAATACAATAAACTGAAGTGATACCTACCCAAGTCTTTTCAAAGATGGCCAAGATAACGACTTCAGAAGTATTTTAAAATACAAACCAATAACAAGGAATATTTCGAAAATGGTTAACGAAGGAGAGAAAAAAAGTAAAAGGAAAGCAAGGAAGAGAATACCTTAAACCTAAACGTTGTGCTTTAACCAGAACTATCTATGATTTCTTAGCATTTTGATGGCCTAAAGAATATTAAAAAAATGAATAAAATGATCACTTTAAGACCTTAAAATTCATTAAAATGATCTAAAGGAACAAACAATGAGCTAAAAATTACCGTTGTTTATCTCATTGTACATTTAATTTATAATTTAACACTGATTACTGAATTACAATTCGTTACAAACAGCCTTGGTATATTGAAAAACTTCTTTCAACATGAAAAGAAACAGCAGGGGAATACTTACAGCAACATATTGCTGTTCTTTTTCATCGAATGAACACTCCTTACATTTTAGCAAAGGCAAATTTGCCCAGTTCTCTTCCTGTGCAACGTAGATTACTTGCAATTGATTTAATCAATTCTATTTAATTTTCTATTTCGCACGAATATGTACAGCCATGGGCAAAATGATTGAGGGTATTAGGAGAGCAGAATATTTGCAGTTGCAGTGCGGTCTACACAGGCCGATACTTCCAACACGCAGCTGAGATTATTGTGTTCCATATGTAGCTGCATGTTGGAAATATCGACTTGGGTAAACCACGCTGCAACACGATGTGGGACTTGGAAATATTTTGGTCTCCTAGTGTGCTCAATCATTTTTTCTATGGCTGTATTTGTTCTTACTTTCGGCATGACGAAAATATACAAATTTCACTTTAACCAATAGTTCTTACAGTGTGAGATTACATTGTAATTGTATGCATGGTGTCACCATCAAAAGTAACAGCTAGATTCTCCCCATATTCCTTTAGAGGACAAGTCTGTCTTCAATAGACGTGAACCGTTTAGCTCATAGAGGGGGAGAACCGACACATTGTGTCACTTCTCCTACATCGTAGTTTTAACCCCTTCGATTGCCTCACATCGGTGAGCTACCAGGCCACGCCTACCGCTATTGTCTGTCTACCTCAGAGAACCGGTCAGTCCTTCATATTGTGTCAGAAAGTGGAGAAGATTGCGTTGCTATCAGCCCTTTTCCCCATGTCCGGTTTAGTTGGGTCTATTCATCTCTGGTTGACGGGTCAAAATATTTAACAGAATATGAATTGCAGAGCCACATTCGAATATATTTTCAAGAATTTTTATGCTCTGAAACTTGGCTCTACTACCTTGGATGATTTATAACCTGCAAAATTCCCTCTCGATAAAAGTTTAGAAAAAATGTACCTTTTTAAAAATGTATTTGTTTTATACAGAGGGTTTCAAAACGTATACCTGCGATGAAATGTGGAAATCGAATTTTTGAGTGGAATACAATACTACACGCAGCAAGGAAAGTAAATCAGCGGACGAGTTGAAATAACAGTTGACGACGTGTTTCAACGGAACGTTCTCTCCAGAGAATGAAATAGGGGTGACATTCATATTCCCGCACAAAAGCACATTTGCGGTCGCACCCCTGGTGTCTGTCGGCAGGTGTGTATATCACCTTGCAGGGTGGTTAACCCCCAACAGGGTGTTAATTAACAGAGTTGTGGAAGTGACGTGTGATGTGCCACGGTCAGTTAAAAGCTCCAGCCTCTTAATCTCGGACCTCATTAAGGCTCGCTATTATAAAGCAGTTTTAAATCTCTGGCTAGGTTTAAACCATACTTTTAAGTCTCACTCATATCAAAACGTCCATCTTCAGCTGAACTTCAATATAACTTTACTGGATTTCCTATTCCATTCCACAGTTTAATGCCATGTTGCAAGAAGCCGTTCGCAGCTGTACCTCACTGGGTTCGATCCCAGGCAACCGCATGTGGGATTCGTGGTGGATGAAGCGGCGCTGGGGCGGGTTTTCTCCGGGTTCTGCGGTTTCCCCCGTCATCTCATTCCACCGGTGCTCCATGTATCATCAGTGTCACCGCCTGCGGTGCCGTGTGTAATAAAAGCGGGCGTTAATTACCACCACCACCACCACCACCACCACCGCCACCGCCACCGCCACCGCCACCACTAACAGCTGTACATAAGGATATCGAAGAGGTATTTGAGGAATTGCTATGCTCGGAGACCCAGAACTTCTTTAACAGACCTGATCCTTTTCAAATGTGGAATGACCATGCATTCTATACACATCCAGGATATACGTGCCACACATATGAATTTTACTAACTTTCTGATACAATAATTGGTTCATAACTGTGGCGCTTTATGTAGGAGTATTAGGAAATTTCGTATTGCATTCTACCCGAAAATTAAAAAGTATACGAACCTTTTTACTTTCTCTACCATGCACAGCCATGGGAAAAAACCATCGAGAACATTAAGGAGAGCAAAATACGTATTTCTAAGTCCCATGTCGTGTTGCAATGCGGTTTACACAAGTCGATATTTCCAACGTGCAGCCTTAGTATGTTCCATATGTTATTGTCTGTCGGACACACAAATAGGCAGTTTGCTACACCGTCCCTTTCTTTATCAGGAACGAATACAAATGCGAGTGGTGATTCAAGACAGAGTCGCTTTGTGTGTCCTACAGATGAATATAGTGTGTCAATAAACTCCACTGCGTGTTGGAAATGACTTGTGTAAACCGCGCTGCAACACGACGTTGGACTTAAAATATTCTGCTTTCCTAATACACCCTATAATTTGTCCATGGCTGTAAATTAGTGGATATAGACGGTATTGCATATTCGATGACTAGATTTTAGTGGAATTACACGTTTTGAGGTCCCCTTTAAAAGTAACAGTACTTTTAGAAACATTTTTGTCCATGTGTGTATGTCTGTGAATAGCATAACTCAGTTGGTTGCATACTAAACGTGGTATTGAAGCTCATATGAGGTACATGGTGAAGGTGAGGTTATAGTGACGTTGTGCAATTGGAATAATGAAGATTAGTAAAGTGTACAATGTAAACTGATTAATAGAAGTTGTAAGAGTGAAGCTGATAATAAATGGTGAGAAAGAGGGAAGTGAATAGGGTTGGGGGATGAAATAAAACAAGTACAAATTAAAGGGTGGGCGCAAGATAAGATTAGTGAAAAGATAAGCATGTGCAATGTGTATGTAAAAGGCAAATATATTGAAGAGCTGCCCTAACAGCAAAGGGGCCAGGACCCAGCTTAGGGGTAGCCCAAGCTGTGCAAGATTTGATATTCATTCATGTTCAGCTTCCTCCAAGGACGTAACACGAAGATTTTCAAGGAAATACCCTACCCCAAGCTACCATTTAGGTAGTTTTGAAAAAGTTGATTTGCAAGATCATTTTAAGTCCTTTTCATTCTAAACGAATTTTACACAATTCGTAAACCTTCAGGAATAGACACAATTTAAGTACACAATTTGTCTGTTTGCTTTTTTAAAGCTCGAAAGTTTTATTTTATTCTTAACCATACAGAGAGAATAGAATTTCAAAGCCATCAGATAACGACGATCTCTTAAAATATTTAACTGCCTATTAAAGCGTTGTACAATCTTCTATTCCCATTTTATTCATAAGGAAATATGCAATTAGTCATTTTTTTTCAAATGTTTATCTCGATTAACATGAAATAGAATAATAAGTGTTTGTAAGAGTAGAGAAAATCATGTGAGTGCAACACATCAGATCCCCCCCCCCCCCCCCCATTTACAAGTTCCCAATAATACACCATTCGCTGTCAATTTATTTTGAGTGGATCGATTACGGCAAATAGGATATCGGGGAAAGATAATATGATTTCGCTCTTTGAAGCTCCGATTCAGTTTTGGAAATGTTCCCCAACTCAACTAAAATGCTGTCAACCACTGAGAATTTGCACCCACTTTGCTCCTGGTAAGTGACCTTAAGAGTACACTTTAAATCGTCAAAAATCGGTGTTACTACTCGGAAATTTTGAAGGAATCGCGTTTTCTTCGTCTTAGAGGAAGTTTAATAAAGTGGAAAACATAAGACCTATAGAATTTTATTCCACGCTTTTCAGTCACAGGTTGAATGTGTTAGTTTAAATCAGAGGCAGCGTTTCAAGGCAGTAAACCAGTCAGTTGCAAGCGTACTCATTTCAAAACCAGATCCATATTGGAAACCTCAACATTGCTATCATCCACTATTCAGAAGTGCTATTCACCGGAAAGACATAGCAATAAAATATTCCCATCTTATTCCAACCAAAAAGTGACGTTTACGTTTCACTGAAAATACTGTTTTAAGATCTCTTGAGTAAAGATAGTGAAGAAACAAAGCAGATGTGCCCACTCGCACGACTTTCTCTATTCAATCTTGTGCAAACTGTTCTTAGAAATGTTTACTCTTCCACCTAGTGCTCCGTAAAGTTTTGTCTATCTCTTATGGTTTACCAGCTATGGAAATGTAATTCTGAAACTGAGGAATTCAGAGGTTATTCCCAGAAAATTCAAAATATTGTGACAAATGGCCATTTCCATTTACTTTTAGTCACTTTATTTATCTTCTAAAACTGAGTCACAGAACAGAGTTCTGTTTTATCGTTAACACAACTCTCCCATTTTGCACCTCACAGCTGTTTCGTTGTATCGTAACCTTGAACAAACTTCACTAATACTGCTCAGCTGTTGAAACAAATAATTAATTGCTTAAAACGGACTCGACAGTCTTCAACGCTCTCGACACTAACTTGCTCGTGCCGGCTCGCTTACATAGTCCAGGCGAGTTACCGGCGATTTCTCTGGAAAAATACAAATTTCTCTAAGGGTCTCGTAACAAGCGGCAGTCGCAGCTCCTCGAACTATCTGCAAAGGGCCTATGTTCTTACGCACTCATTGTTGTCCTTGGTCACTGGCCAGTGGTGTAGGCGGGTTGAGTTTAAGCCTCCTTTGTTGAAAAAATAAAGGTTTCGAATATTTTTCCATATAAAGTGTGGTTTAGGACTGGAGAAATTTTTCTTTGTTGAAAAATATTCGTATCCAATCCAAAGGGTCTTGCAGAGACGCTGAAGTCAAACACCATTTTGATATTTATCCAATTTTTTCATTGCTTAATTTTTTTTCGCTACAGATACACACACTCTCCCCTTTTTCCAGGGAGTTGGAACAAAGGTATTTCTTGTGAAATCTCGGTAATGAGTTTTTGGGTGAAATACAATACTTCCACTAATTACTGTAATTACGTAGTAGAGAAAGTAAACCAATAGGTTACCCAACTTTCACAAATCACTCCCAATCTAAGTTTCAACCCCCTACAGAGATTGCCGTATAAGTAATTAATATACCACCCTCAGTAGGCTGCTCAAATACCGTTTAAAAAGGTTAGTGGTAGCAAAGATCGGAAACGTCAATAATCACGGAGATAAACTAGCAGTGTGTGATTGCTTTTACATGCAACAGGTGACCTGTTTGATTTGTTAGTGGGAGAGATTCGTATACATCAAGACAACAGCTGCTTTCGAGAGGATGCTGCATGCACTCTTTGTCCAATATTTGTGTTATTTGCAGAATGTGGAGGCGACTATTGGCTTCTGACAGCCTGATCACTTTCCTTCATTTGCAGCCTTCAAATTTCATCCCACGAGCAAAATAAAAGCCGAGATTTACGAGCTATTTGCTATTTTCTGTTCTGCAGCAAGGGAAAAAGCTCGTTTTTTTTTTTTAATTACCGAAGGGGGGACAATGCTGTCAGAGCATCAGAGGAAGGGAGTTGGGTCTGAGTTATAAGAGGGGATTTGAACGATTAATCTGCCCACGTAGTTGATTTGTGTACTACGAAATGTGTATGTGAATTACCCATGCTGTCATTTAATAGTTGTATATGCACTTTTCTCCAGCTTGCCGTCTTCTGGGGTCAGACGGTAATGCCTTAATATTCTTTGTACGGTGCATTAAAGATCTTTACTACCAAGCAAAACCAACTGAACAACAGAACGAGTGTGCTGGCTCAGGCGGTAAAGCCTGGGACTTGCATTCGGGTTCGGAGGTCAATTCCCAGGGACCGATTAACTGACCAAAATATTTTTCGCCGTTTTCCTTGGTCTCTAGAGGAAGGATGGGTTAGTTACTTTGCTTTCCGCGATTTACCGTCCCTCCATTTCGTTTCACCACCATTTAATCCAGTCTTCCAGCGTTGTGATTGCCTGTCTACGCAGCGAGTGGCGGTTACACTAAGAAAGCTGGCATCGGGTGAACCCTGAGCACACGTTAGGGACGTACACCCCTTTCTAACGGGGTCCCACATACATAGCCTCAGTGGGAATCCCCTCCAGTTGTACTACATGAGATATCAACAGTATATTTTGAACACCTTATGACATGCAGAAGTCAAAAGTGCCGACCGCTTCAGTTGTCATGATCCAGGAGCTGCGAACCCTTAACTTTGTGGAAGTTTTGACGTTCCTTTGGAGAGCCGTTCGGATTGGGTTGAACTCGTTGGGGCATTGGTTTTCTGTATCAACTAGGCATCGGATTCGTCTTATGGGCGTTAATGCTTAGGTGGGGTTGTGAGACGCCCTTTAATGTCCTTCGGTACCATCCTGGTGACGACGAGCTAGCCATTGTCGCCCTTATTGAGGTTCCTAGCAGTATTCCCTTTTGGGCTGATGTGCGCAAGTACCGTATCCACTTGCGTCCTCACGCAAGCGTTTTCCAAGACCGGTATCGGCCTAATTCAGGGGTGGTAAGCAAGGTACTGAAGGTGTGAATTTACCCTCCCTCTCGTCCCCACTACAGTCTTCCAACAGCCACGTAGAGTCAGCTAAACCAGTTGTTTCTGGCTATAGTCGTGTGGCAGTGTAAACAGTACAGAGGTGGCTGCACACGCGGCAAGAGTACTTCGTTTATTTTCCCTTGCCATAGACGAAACCACTGATATTAAAGATCCATTTACATATGAATTTTTGGTGGCTCATGATGAACTGCTATTGCAATGAATTAACCTTCAAAGCAACACATCATTGCGCAGTTCAAGAAAACTTGGTTTGAATTTGTACACATCACTGCCGAAAACATTACTGGCCATGTTTGGTACTACTTATCAGTGTGAACAACTGTTTAGCATATTGGCATTGAACAAGAGCGTGCCACGGATAAACATCTTCAATCTGTTCTACGCTTAAGTTCGTCTAGTTTGTAGCCGGACATCGAAACGCTAATATTTAAAAAGGATACCAACCGGGTAAATTAGGGGAGTATCATTATGACTACGCCACTAATAAAATGTATATTGTAAACAATTTCAATAAGCTTTTCATATAAATTATAACGTTTACTTTTGAGAATACAGTCTTTAGTAGTATAAGCGAACTACATAACTATTGTATAACAAAACGAAACAAAGGTAGTAAACATGTCAGTAATATGGCGACAGAGCTGTTTCTCACACAATGCCAATATGAACCGTCTAGCATGGTCTCTATGTCCTTCACTCATATTCTCTAGTGTCATTAACTCTCTTTTGCATTCCTAGCCAACTCTGGAGTTCAAAAGCATGCATTTGATCACGTCGCAAAAGACGTTTCACCCGAAACCCGAATGTCTACCACTGCGGCAAACGCCCCCTCTCTGTATACCTGTCGCATAGAAGGAAACAGGGAGAGATAAACGTAGGGGTAAAGCGTTTCACACTTCCAGTGCCCATCTTGCCAGCCCTAGCCTAATTGAAAAAACAAAACAAAACAATAGACGGATGAAGAGTCACTCGGTTGGCGACCCTCCCTGGGTTTGACAACCGCAGTTAAGGCTCCAAATAAAACTTCGCTGAGCTGGTTCTTGATACCTAAATTAGGCCTTAAAGCAGATATTTTGAAATGTGTATGCATTTTGTTGGGTTCCTATATACTTCTTTCTTATACCCCCAAGCACTTACAAGTCAGTGTCTGGTGTAAGATGTCTGTCGAGGAGTGAGTGACTGAGTGGGGCTTAAGGGCCCGTCAGGACCTAGGTCATTTAGGCCCGCCTGTCGAGGAGCAAACGGACTCTGGATCAGAGAGAGAGAGAGAGAGAGAGGGGGGGGGGCTAGCCAGAATGGGTGATCAGCCCGAGGCCTGTAGGAGATGATATGAAATGAGGGCGAAGTGGATGAAAGGAAAGGTGATTATGAAACAGTTGGTAGAATGAATGGCAGGACATTGTCAGCGCACCGTCTATCCCACTGCAGGGGTCTTCCTTATAAAACTCCCGCGTTACTTACGAGCAATAGCAACATGCACCATAAGGAGTAATAACGTTGTGATAAATTGTGTACATCTACACTGAGACATTCTTGGCATCTTCGAATTAAATTTCCTTTAACATGCGCAAGTTCTTCTTGAGTCATTTTCACAATTTCTATTCTTCCGTATGTTGTGCATAACTTCGTTTCAGATGTAGGGATTGTTTCTATAAACTTTGTTTAAACTCGAGTTTGAAGTTAAGGTATTTTGTGGTCAGATGTTGGAGACTCTGGTAACTACTTCAGGTGCATGGTCCGTAAACCACAAGTTGCTTGTCCAAAAGTCGCAATAAGAGCAGACAAATAAAATTCAATTACAGCGGTTCAAGGAGTAATTAAGCGAGCGTTATCCATCTCTGGGTTACTTCTGCAGCTATGAACAAAGGCTGGTGAGAGGGGAGACATCTGGTGGCGGCGCGCATTTTTCTCAAGCGCGACTTTGAAAGGCTTCTCCAGCGTGCGCTATCAAAGGACTGTGCATGGATAATGCCACTTTGTGGCGCCCAGGGCCCTAAAATAGATTCACCTTGCTCGTTCTCCCCCCCCCCCTCCTCCCCCCTCTCTCTCACCCCGTGCGTCAACAAGAAGAAAATCCTCACCTGGTCCACCTTATTATTGTAATGCAGAGAGCACCGTCTAGCAATTACACTACCACTACAAGAAAAAAGTCATGTGTTTCACACGTTTACATATTTCATTCTACGTATTAAGAACGATGCACTGAAATCATAGTCAACACATACTTATTTCAAAATTTCAAAATATAATATGGAAATCATCTTGGAAATGGTTTATGCTACGACAAATTATTGCTTTCTCTACTACGTACAGTAAGTGGGGAGTATTGTATTCGGACCTACATTTCGATGTCGAGATTTCACCGCAAATATGTTTTGAGGCCCCTGAATTAAAAAAAATAAAAACATTTGTGGAAAAATGTCCTTGTGTGTCTGAGAACAGCATACATAAAAAACTAACTCTCTTAAAAATCAAAGCTGGTATTCAAATTTAATATCTTTCAAGGATGCCACACGTAAATTTTCAGGAAGATTTAAAAAAATTTTGATTTTATCTAAAATGGCTCTAACGATTTTGATTACAGAACCACATGTTTAAGGTAAATGAAATGTATATTTTGAATTTTCTGGCTATAGCCTATGTAGTGCTGTTTACTCTTGATTACTTTTGCATAACTGGTAAACCATAACAGACCGAATCTTAGTGCACAGCAAAATGTTGATCAGGTTAAAACACAAGTTATATCCAAATGCATTTTTTGTGTGGGGTGGACCATTTCGGAGCTATTCCTCATTATTTCTGTCGGCTTTGCAATAGTAAACTTTTCTCAAATGGTCGTTATTCACTTTATCTCTTAGTCGTGCAAAGGGAACGAATTTCAAAGGATTCACAAAGTGACGAGCTAAATTATCGCTCAAAGCCTGCAGTATTTCCTTTGCACCTACAAGACAATTAGCAAGAAGATAATTTCTGCAAATATTTATCTCGACTAACATAAAGAAGATAGAGGAATAAGAGTTTGTAAGAATAGAGAAAGTCATGTGAGAGCCACACAGACTTTTTTTTAAAGAATTCGTTCCAAGCTTTCCTGTAACCTTTTGGCCTGTAATGCCCAACCTTATGCGAGAAAGAGGAGGTCGCATTTGCCCCCTCCCCCTACTTTTCACGAGTCATGGTACTCGAAAATAAACCTCTCTAATACTTGGTTACCTGAGGGAGTGAAAGGGAAATGCTTCTTGCACAAAACGAAGGAGTTGGAGGTTGGGCGACATGTTGACGCCATTTCAACGTAAGAGCCAAGGATGGACATCGCTTGCTCCTCCTATCACGTTACTGATACAAAAAATATGTATTTTACAACTCTCTGTTAACGCGAAGCCTCTGTTAATGGCGGCTCTACTGTATGATAAACATATTGGTATTTTGCCTTTTTGAGAAAATAAAATAAAAAGAAGCTCCCACGTAAAGGATATTTTGGCGTGGCTGGAGTTTCCTTGAAAATCTTTAAGTCGCATTCATAGAACACTAAGTTTATAACTTTTCGCTTTTCAGTTATGTTATTCTCTCTCTCTCTCTCTCTCACACACACACACACACACACACACACACACACACACACACACACACACACACACACACACACACACAGACAAACGCATTTTCTAAATAGGTATCAAAATTATGCAACGCCACATTTGCTTTACGAGGATAACCGAGACAAAACTTTGGTTCAGGTTGGCAGACACCGGGTCTTGAACCCAGGACTTTCCGAATGCGTGTCACGTTACCGAGGGGCCATCCCGCTCGGTATTAAAATGTACATTAAGAAATAAAAACATAAGTAAACACACGGGAAATACAGAATGGAAAACTTGACAACCTTCTGCACTTCTATACATATTCAAATTTATATCTACACATAAAATCTTATGGCTCTGATATCAGTATACACTGCACAATTAGTAAAAGAGGTAAATAGGTTAGATTGGCTGCAACGAATGCGGGAACATCGAATTTCCAGGCATGTTTATGACCAATGGTAAATTCATTAAAAAAAAAAAAAAACTATCGCACAAAAAGTATATTTCAACATGACAAAAAAACAGCGATCCTGTTTACGTCAGCCCAGCTTATTTATAGGGAAATATATGCACATGTACACACATGTCATTAAAGGTTAACTCTGATGAAAAGTTCATAATGTATTGACATTTTCATTGAAAACCACTCTATTAGTTTAAATATAAGCAATCTTATGCTTCTACTTAACTCAAAATATAATGTAAATTTAGAAATATTAAGCGTATGCGCTCTTAGGCCCCTAAGTTAAGTCCATATGGAACGATTAAAGTAAATCTTATTCAAACAAGTTATAATCTCAACATTCCTTGCTTTATCATGTGGTTCTAACAATGCCGCGTTATTCATTATTAATTTGGAAAGTGAACTAAATGTATGCTGTATTAAAACTTGCATAATACATAACTTACCTAGTGCAGAAACGCGAAAAACACAAGCCGCTTACCTGAAAGCAGAAAGAAATGTATTATTAGACAATGAACGCAGTGGGGAGGTAAAATTTAATACAACAGCCCCAAGATAATTAAAAGCCCACTCTGGAGAGCACTTCCCTTGAATTTATGAACTGATGCGAGGTAAATAACAGAGTAAAAACACAAATTCTGAGCAGTTCAATTCACACGACTATCTTATAACACTTGTACAAAATATTCTCACTAAAACTTTTTCTTCATATCAACAAACCTTACCCATTTCCTTGTAAGTATAAGATGTAAGCTAATGTCATATTCAGATTTTTTAAAATGCACCGCTATGTGACGGCTTTGAGATTTCACGATAACAACCACCAATGACTTACCACTTGAAAAGCAGGTATTGGAAAATGTAATGGTTATATAAAAATATTTTATGTAAATTCTATTCCTTAAACAGATCTACACTTTTTATGCAGTAAGATTTAGTTCGTCTCTTACGGCTTATCAGTTATGCAAAAGAGAATCTCACAGAAAATTCGATATATACTTTTCATTTCTCATGAAAATATTTTAAACATGTGGTAATTTAATCACAATCATTGACATTTTTAAACAAACTCTTTAAACAATCCTTGTAAAGGAGAGTTTGGGATGCGGGGATTTTTTTTTAACATCCTGTAAATTTCTAACTCAGTTTAAGCTTTGGAGTTATGTTGTTCATAGACACACAGACCTTCTAAACAATGTGTGTGTGTGTGTGTGTGTGTGTGTGTGTGTGTGTGTGTGTGTGTGTGTGTGTGGTTTTTTTTTTTTTTTTAATGGAGTATCAAAACCTGGATTCTGTTGACATCTCAACATCAAACTTTGGATGGAATGCAATACATTTCCTGTTTATTACAGGTTGAAAAGAAAGTCAAAGTGAGGCTCTTTTTGGATTGAAAGGATCTCGAAATTTGTAGGGTGAAATTTCGTAAAAATCTAATGTATTGCACTCACATGACTTTCTCTACTCTTGTACTAACCATTCTTACAAACTCTTATTCCTATATCTTCTTCGTGTTAGTTGAGATAAACATTTGTACAAATTATCTCATTGCTTATTTCCTTGTAGCTGCAAGAGGAATATTAGAATACAGTAGGCTTTGTGCGATAGTCAAATGTTTTAAAGCTTTGAGATTGTTCTCTTTGTACGGCTAACATACAAAAATGAATAAAGATCTTCCATTTGACGAAAGTTCAAGTTTTCCGAAACTGAGACAAATAATAAGGAATATCTCCGAAATGGTTCACTCTACTAAAACATGTATTCGGACATAAACTGTGTTTTAGCAAAATCTACATTTTTGTACACTAAGGTTTCGTCTATCTCTTACGGTTTACCAGTTACGCTAAAGGCATCTAGAATAAGCAGGACTACATAGGCTATAGCCTGAAAATCCAAAATATACACTTCATTTGTCATGAAAATAGCTCAAACACGTGGCATTTTGATCAAAATTGCTAGCCATTTTTGAGAAAATAAAAATTTTCAAGTAATTTTCCATGTAAAGGGTAGTTTAGGGTGGAAGAATGTTCTTCAAAATCTTCGTGTCGCATCCTCACAACATATTAAACTTAAACACCAACTTTGGTTTTTAACCAACTTTTCGTTCACAGACACATACACGAACCTTTTTTGGGTTCAAGAGGCCTCAAAACATGTATTTCCGATGAAATCTCGATATCGAGCTTTTGGGTGGAATGCAATACTTCCTCTACTTACCACGAGTAGTAGAGGAAGTAAAAATGGGATTATTTTGGGGTTCTGTAGACGTTAAAACGTGTATTTCCGTGCAATTACCCTATCGAATTTTTTGTGTGTGATACAATATTTTCTGTACTTCCTGTATGCAGCAGGGGAAGTAAATGGCAATCTTTAACCCATTATAGAACAGTTCCCCTTAAACGAGCCACTTCAGTGATTTATTTATTCCCCGCTTTCCTGCGCTGACTCCCCATTGGTTAAATCTAATTAGGAAAGACAGAATGGCATTCACAGTCGAGATACATATATACAATACGACCGTCATACATACATACATTTGGCATCGAGAGTGAGGGACATTGTATTGTTTCAGCAAGTTGGACGTATTCCCAGACACCAAACCGCCCCAAGCTGCTCCAATACAATCAAGATGAAGTATAGCCCACTTCGCTTTCAATCAGATATTCTTGTAACCGAAATTTTCCTTTACTACGTGCCATATAAATGTTACGTTCTGCCTCTACCTTTGTTTTCAAATCAATGCGTAGGCTTTGCGACTTCTTTCAACGTCTACACAGATTTTAATACATTAAGATGCTGCTTTCAAAGGTAAGTGAAAAAAATTAAAGAGGATAACTCACAAAACAGGGTACACAGTGGCGCAAAGATTCTGGAACTGTGACCCGGGCTGCCGAGCCAAACAATTACGTTAGCTTACTCAGAGTAAGTGATATGATACCTTTACTTACAGCAAACACGTATTTGTTATTACTTTTTGGTTTCCGGTATGGGTCTTTTTTAAGGAATTAAAAAAAATTAAAATTATGTCGACGTTTCGCTACAAAACTATGTTCGGCTTCTTCAGCGAGCGACTGCAAAAATCCATCCAGTTAGTCACTGCCTACTCTGACCAGCCTCGTTGTCTCGTCCCATTCGTAACCCTTCCTCAATTAGGGTCTTCCATTGACCCTCGTTCAATCCCCAGTATCAGCATGGGGATTTTATCCTCTCAGGGAGATCTGGCACGGGGTGCACTCAGCCTCGTTAGGTCCCGGGAGGACCAACTGAGGAGCTACTTGATGGAGAAGTAGCGGCCCCAGGTCGAGAAGACCGCATAACTGGCCGGGAGGGCTCGGGGCGTAGACCACGTCCCACCCTCCAGTACTGCACCTCACCCTGTAGTGGGCAGAGCTGGGGGACGCAGCGGCTGGGTGGTAGGCCTTGGCCCTTTATGGGCTGTTGCGCCGGGGTTTATTTAGTTTTATATAAAGGGAAAAATAAGGAAAACTAAAGAAAAAGCGATTGAACTTGCCCTACTCATTCCACAATTACAAAAAAAAAAAAAAAAAAAATATATATATATATATATATATATATAAAAATAAATATATATAAACTAAACAATAAAAAAGATAAATTATAACAGATTGCATACCTACGCTCTGCATCGAAATCGTTCCATATTTTGTTTGTATTTTCAAAGAGAGTAGTAAATATACTTGGAACCTTTATACAGCTATTCTGAAATGACACGGTCGCGAGTCACTGGCCATACGGGCAGAGGATGACGTCATTGCCCAGTACAGAGCCAGCACAAAACACACTGTAAATTGGGACAGCAATTTGCATAATTATTTATTTTATTTATTTAGATATTTATGTAATGTTATTTATTTATTTTTTTGAATGTACACTCTTCCTTACTGTGTAGTTTTATGGCAGACCCTCTTTTCAATTTTAAACCATTTATCTGTTAAATACGGTTCTAGTCTTTTTAGGTGGGCACTGTGCTTTCGCAAACACAAGTTAAAAGAAATGGGAAAGTGAGAGAAAGAAAAGAAAAAACGTCATCGTATTAACAAACCAAGCGGCAAGTTAATACTAAAACCTCCAAAAATCGATTTTCTAGTATTAAAGCAATAGCTTTATTTTTGTAGTTGACAATACCGTGTTAAGTAGCCGCTATTTTATTATTACACAGAACAACGCAAATGATGATATTTTAAAAGGAATTGCCAGTATTAGAAACTTCCTCGGGTATGTTGTCAACAATGGCTCAAAGCGTGAAATATTAATTTTAATATTAAGGTTAACATTACAATAATAAATACTAAATATTCTACCACAAATATCAACCATTCACAAAGTTTGAATGTCACCAAATATAATAAAGAAACGACATCCAGAGTGGAAGAAAAACACATTTTAAAGCCCTACAGGAATGACATTTGAATTTTTTCTCCCAATAAGCACGGAGAAGACTCTTGAGTCACCATTTCCCATCTCTCGTTTAAATTAATTTTTTCTTTATTCTTCCAGCAATCATTGTCTCCCTTCTTCTATCATCCTTGAGGGAAGAAACTCACGAATATCAAAAAATTGCTTGCACGATTGCAGATTATCGACAACTCAAAAACTCCAAGCTGGAACTTAATTCCCAATCAGCCGTAGTCCTCCGAATATTTAATGCCATTTTGCATGACATTAGTCATCTCAGGAGAATGCATTCCTTGTGACTGAGTTCTAGGCGAAGCAGCAAAAATGCAAAAAATAAAATGAGCTGGTATGGTACGTAAATCTGTCTACCTATTAGAAACTCACAAGCACGCCTCATGTCAAATGGAAGGAAAGTTATGTTAACTATTTATAGATCTTATCATTTGGAGCACGTTTTTTTATCAGCATTTCTGCATAGATACTTTAGATTAGTTCCTGATCTGGTAGGAGTGTCTTTAATTTCAAAACCATTGCAGAACACCAGGTAAACACGATTCACTTTCACAGTGGCGTGTCTCGTGAGCCCACACAAACGTTTCGTGTCTGCTACCTTTTAATAATTCCATTTAAATCTTCCAATGGCATTTTATAATCTAAGTTAACAATCTACGGATATTTTTATTAGTTTGTTTAATATCAAACTTAAATACATTTTACAATTGATATTACTGTAAAGTAGTAAACCAAATTATCCTTTTGACGTGTAAACCGGAAACAACTTGCTGGACGCTCAAGGCATTCCTTCTATTTTAAATTGTTCTAACGCAGGTATATTACATGTCCGTAGTATTTCGCCAAATCATTGCATCGCCGTGTCGGTTACCTTTCAGATAAAGGGGAGGAGTATAGCAGGCTATGTTTCGTTTACTCCCAAAAGCCGGTTCAGAGCGTAACCTATGTATAATAGCACTTCGACCTGTTTGTAATGTTGCCGAGCACTACAGCCAGATTTCGTCTGCAAAAACGTGTCCGGAATGTCCTTTTAAGTAATTAATTATTTAAAACCCTAAGTCAGAAATAGGTTATTCCACTCATAGTTAAACTATTATCTTCATACATTTTCGTTTAAATAAATATATAATTTAGAACAAAGAATTTTTTTTAAAGAACGGTTGACCCAAGAATGAAATATAATTATTTTTTGTTTATTTGCAACACTTTTATGAAGCACACTTTAGAAGGTACGTGCACCAAAGAGGCTCAAGGTTACGCTGCTGCGCGTTGCGGTGAACACTGGACAAGTCAGAGCGGCAAGACAAGGAGTACTTTTTCGAGATTATTCGCGAAGTGTCTAGCGGCCGGCTATTTGTAGAAGTTCGAGAAAGCTCCGTGCTACGTCATACTCGCTATATAAGGAGGCGAGGCGATGGCAGGAGTGGTTTTTGAGAGAAAAGTCGCTTATGAGTGTTCAACGCCGTAGCTGTGAAACAGTTTAGCGAGTGCTGATTGGCTGCATTGTCAAAGCGAGGTGTTCGCGAGAGAGAAAGTGAAGACAGAAAAGAGTGTCAAGGTTTCGAGAAGACAACGGTTGAGTTGTAATATCCCGAAGGACTTTAGACTGTGTTTAACTAGAACTGTTTTTGTACATTCAGTTAGAAGAAAATAAAGTGATAGAAAAGTAACTGGACTGATTTTGTCATTTTGTCACAGTATATGCTTGAACTTTCTAATACTCGTGCTTTTTTCAAATCCGAATATCTTATTCGCTTTTTTTTTTTCTCTCTTGGAGAACGGAATTTCAAAACCATCACATAACGCAACACATTTTTAAAGGAATGAAATGCATTCTGTAGTTAATATAGATAAGTAGTTGTAAAAATTGAATACGTTACCGTCATATCACATTCACTGCTCACATCTTTTGTTAATACGCTTATTTTGGAAAAGCATGTTCTGCGCATCTACAAAACGTTTTATTTGAGATAGTGGAAACGGTAAAAGACAAATAAAACCAAAAGAACGGCTGCAGTAAATAATGAAATACGTCAGCCTGTTCTGGGCAGTTTTTAGCCCGTTGTTTAAATGCATGGCGAGGTTTGGATGGTCACAATTTGACGTTGTATGACGTGGTTATTTATTCACTCCATGTTTTAAAGTGGCCGTCGTCACAGTTGCTAGGTAACGGGGGGTAGGTTTCTCTTCCAAACATTTCTCACCCCTGTCTACTGCAACTACCAACTTCGACATGGCAAACAATGGCAGAAGGGCGATAAATCAGTGCTGACCTACTCGATATCGCAGCAGCCGAATTCTGCCCTTCCCCCCCAAGATCTCCGCCAACAAGTGCATATATTTAGCGTCACAGTGTCCTGTTCCAGTACTGAATATTTTATGAGCCGTTGAACTATATCCGTCACTCAATCGATTCAACAAGCCCAATGCGCCAGGGATTCAATATTAACTATGTATTTAAAACTGTGTGCGTCATTTTAATTCTGGAATGACAAACATTCTTACGACAATCTAAAGAAAGACTGCTTCTGGGAACAACATGAAAGATTCAAACAAACTGTTCTTAAAATAACCCACGGTCGTCTGTGGGTGGAATTCTATTTCTTGACTTAATTGACAGAATTGTAGCAGAAAAATATCTGCTGCGTACTTGCGCAAGTATACAAATGATCTACTTATATAAGACCAATTTGGACATAGTGGGAAGACAGCTCATGAATTCACAACCGATTTATGTATTTGCTTCTGTTTCTTTTTACCTTCCCTACTGTTTAACACAGCAACTAGAGGAAGCACTGCATTCCACACAACCGTACCCAGATTTCACTGCAAATACACGTTTTGAGGTCCAGGAATACGTAAGCGCCTGAGCACCTTAACTCAAAAACAAAAAGATGATTAAATAATACAAATTAAACAGCGAACTTGGTATTTAAGTTCCATCTTCAAAGGATACGACAGGAAGATTTTCAAGGAAATCTCTCCATTCTAAAGTGCCCCATGGATGGTAACTTTTTCGAGAATGTTTTTCTCAAAGATGACCTTAACAATTTTGATTAAAATGCCATATGTTTTAAGATATTTTCATAACAAGTCAAATGCACGTCTTGAATTTTCTGTAAACAACCTCAGAAGTCCTCTTCATTCTTGATGCCTTTTGCATAACTGGTAAACCATACGAGAGACAAAATCTTACTACACAAAAAAGACAGGTCTCTTCAAATCTTTTTGTGGAATTATGGTTACGCTTCTGTGTAAAAAGGCTCAAAATTTCAAAAAGTGACAAAAATGGATTTTTGTTTCATCAAATAGTATAAACCTTCTGCTTTATTTTGGTATACTTTTTATAGCTTTACGGAATTTTTAACTATGTCACGTGCACATTTAACTGATTGCCTGTAAGTGGTCATGTCTATTTAAAACAATACAGTTTCATTATCCTTGCTACCACTTCAAACATAACTTTCTCATTTTTTATTTTTAGCACTGTTTCCTCTTTACAATGCTCCTCACGATGCAATTTTCAGTACATATGCACGAAATTTCGTTCACTTGCTTAGAAATAACATTAGAAATAAATGAGATAATTTTTTCATAACATGAATAGCTTCTGAGTAATTAAATATTAAAATTTACATTTAAATAAAAAAATAATAAATATAAACCTTAAAATTTATTTTTATCCAAACCAACTGCAAAATTAAGAAATTATTTCATTAAGTTACTAGCACTCCATTAAAGAGCATAACTAAAATTATTAACTTTTTCAAACCAAAATTGCATAGCGGAGAACCATTTATAAAAATATTTTTAAAAATATAATAATATATCTTAGCAACTAATTTGACAAATGTATGGAATTAGGCGGATTTACTCCTCACTATACAGTGATTGTTGTGTTGAAATTCTAAATCAATCCAATAAAACTGTAGATTTTCAAAATTTCACAGATTGGTATCCTTAACCGTTTCAGAAACACTCCTTGTCATTTGTTTGAATTTTCAAACAGTAAATCGTCATTCGGTTTCTTATTTTTCTCGATTCTGATAAAAAACGCGATGTCAAAGCCCTCAGATAGCTAACAGCTCTTAACAGATTTGGGCTATTGTTCAAGCCTACTATATTCCCCTACTCCATTGTACCCACAAGAACACAAGCAAGAAATCCATTTCTGCAATAGTTTCTCTCGATTAATATGAAATATAGTGGTGTGTACAAGAGTGAGCAGAGAAAGTCATGTGAGTACCGTGATTGCCCATGACTACGTCAAGTTAAGGAGATATTCAGGTCTTGTATAATTCATTGGTTCCATTTCCATAGGACAAACGAACATGCATGTATGAGTGTATGCTGTGCTCTCCACGGGGCCAATATCAGGACGGTAACGATATCAACTACAAATTGATTCTGTTCGCAGTTCTTTTATTTCCGCCCACTCTGCTGCATCAGTGGTAAAGTGTAGCCTCCCTCCCTCACCTTTTGATTCCAGATGAATACTCGTGGCCAGTGCTTCAACTACGGACTACTGGTTGCCTAGCAACGCTATGTCCTACCTGCCCTGCAACTTGAAATAAATACCTTCTACAAACTACCCCGAGAAAAGCTTCGATCACCATGGCACTCGACCTCAAAAACAGTTGTCAGTGTCTAAAATCCGCCTACTGCCCTGCAAAAGTTATGATTAAAGATGAAACAATTCCTTCAATGGACGCGAGGTTGGCTAAGCATAAACCACACAGTGTAGCTGACTCTGAACTTTGCACCCGTGACAGGTCGATAAGAGCAGGTTCCAGGTGCCCAAGACAATACAGAGAACCTCCTCCCAATGGCATATTTATACCGGGTGGAAGAGAAGCCATTACATTAATATAAACCAGTGATAGATCTCGGTATTTACAACACATTTTGTATCTTACGTTTTTGTCTCTGACCATTTGCTACGGATATATTTTAGTTTTGTCAAAAACAAGCTGGCACATTGTGTGAGTGTCACTATCCCTAGCTCAGTACATAAACAAACAGCGTAACGGTGCGTCTGGAGAACATAAACATGTACCCTGCCTTGTCCTTCCGTGTTTACTGTGCGAGTGTAGGCCAATCAGAATTGTTAGCTCCGAAAACATTACACGAACACGAAACGCCCGATCTGTTTACATCCACAAACCAGGTCAATTGCCTGACCAACCTCAACTTAACGTAGTCGACTTATTTTACTCGTTGCTCGGAGTATTCCTTCACGTCTTTTAAGTGATTAATTATTTCCAAACTCTGTGTGATGTCCCATAATTACTACCGAAGCATTTTACAAGTAAACTGTTATCTTCGCACATTCTTGTGGAATTACGCATCCAATTTGGATCGAAAACCATTTATTTTTTCGAAATCGGCTGATCAAAGAACAAAATGCCATTAGACTTTTGTGTTTGTAATGCTTCTATGAAGCACATATTAGAAGGGATGTAATGACTCCCCTTCCACCCTGTATAGTGCGCGTTGATGTTACGCTATCTTGGTCACCAAGGAAGTGTTTCATCTTTATGATACAAGCGTTAAAAGCCAGATTTTATCCCGCAAACAGAATTTAATTGTTTGAATAGGCATGTCATACACTATTTTAGATAGTGATCAATATCTACAACAGATATAGATTATGATTATAATCATTTTACCTATTTCATATGTTATCCTCAGCGCGGCTGTGTTACTATTTTTACTACCAGTAATGAAAATTTCATCAGTTACAATAGACCTTCCGAACAGTACCCATAAGATGTAAAGTCATTCCCTTACTTTCCCTCCCTTCGTGACAACCTAAGTGGAATACCGGTAGGGAAAACCGGTTCCACCTAATGCGTGTGTATGTACCTGGGCCAGTAGCTACTGAATTTAAGAAGAAAGCGACACTATAGCCCTGATGAGCCTAGAGTAAACAACCCCACTACTGGCTACACGCCTACGTACCGCATTACCCAAACAACATCGGGGGTGATAGGGCCAGCATTAAGCATCCCCCAACCGAAATGTTGACTTTCTTAGCCAGGATCACTAACAAATGCAATCTGTACCACAATGCGTGGGATTCCTCCCAGACGTATTTCGTGGCCGGCAACCAGAGCTCCATGCTCCAGCCCACTACAACGTGGCGCAGGACAGACAAAATATTGTTGAAAAAAAAAAAAAAACACACACACACACACACACACACACACACACAATTTATCCCAAATCATTCTTTTGATATTAAACATTTACAGGATATTCATTGTTGCAGATTTGGACTGTCCAAAACTTCACATGTTTTAAAAGTGGTAGTTTTCCCCGGCATTTTTTTAAATATTTGACTGTCGCAAATAGTATCTCCATTTTGCCTCCAGCGAAATGTGTAATAAAGCCTTTTTTTTATCCTGATTAAACTTTACCTTATTTATTTTGTGTATCTTTAATTACATGGTTATGTCGCGGCGAATCTACTAAGAGATCCCTCATAGCTCCATCTATGGTGGACATCTAACCTACTAGATCTCATCCCTGTACCAAAACCATACTACTTCTAACGTGTACACAGAGACCTTAGTGTTAGGAGATACCTCGTGGCTCGGTGTGTGGTGGACAGTTAACCTTCTAGATCTCATCCCTGTACCATACCATCTTGCTTCATCACGTGTATACAGACACCTTAGTGTTAGGAGATACCTCGTGGCTCGGTGTGTGGTGGACAGTTAACCTTCTAGATCTCATCCCTGTACCATACCATCTTGCTTCATCACGTGTACACAGAGACCTTAGTGTTAGGAGATACCTCGTGGCTCGGTGTGTGGTGGACAGTTAACCTTCTAGATCTCATCCCTGTATCATACCATCTTGCTTCATCACGTGTACACAGAGACCTTAGTGTTAGGAGATACCTCGTGGCTCGGTGTGTGGTGGACAGTTAACCTTCTAGATCTCATCCCTGTATCATACCATCTTGCATCATCACGTGTATACAGAGACCTTAGTGTTAGGAGATACGTCGTGGCTCGGTGTGTGATGAACAGTTAACCTTCTAGATCTCATCCCTGTATCATGCCATCTTGCTTCATCACGTGTATACAGAGACCTTAGTGTTAGGAGATACCTCGTGGCTCGGTGTGTGATGGACAGTTAACCTTCTAGATCTCATCCCTGTATCATACCATCTTGCTTCATCACGTGTATACAGAGACCTTAGTGTTAGGAGATACCTCGTGGCTCGGTGTGTGATGGACAGTTAACCTTCTAGATCTCATCCCTGTATCATACCATCTTGCTTCATCACGTGTATACAGAGACCTTAGTGTTAGGAGATACCTCGTGGCTCGGTGTGTGATGGACAGTTAACCTTCTAGATCTCATCCCTGTATCATACCATCTTGCTTCATCACGTGTATACAGAGACCTTAGTGTTAGGAGATACCTCGTGGCTCGGTGTGTGATGGACAGTTAACCTTCTAGATCACATCCCTGTACCATACCATCTTGCTTCATCACGTGTACACAGAGACCTTAGTGTTAGGAGATACCTCGTGGCTCGGTGTGTGATGGACAGTTAACCTTCTAGATCTCATCCCTGTATCATACCATCTTGCTTCATCACGTGTATACAGAGACCTTAGTGTTAGGAGATACCTCGTGGCTCGGTGTGTGATGGACAGTTAACCTTCTAGATCACATCTCTGTACCATACCATCTTGCTCCATCACGTGTATACAGAGACCTTAGTGTTAGGAGATACGTCGTGGCTCGGTGTGTGATGGACAGTTAACCTTCTAGATCTCATCTCTGTACCATACCATCTTGCTTCATCACGTGTACACAGAGACCTTAGTGTTAGGAGATACCTCGTGGCTCGGTGTGTGGTGGACAGTTAACCTTCTAGATCACATCCCTGTATCATACCATCTTGCTTCATCACGTGTACACAGAGACCTTAGTGTTAGGAGATACCTCGTGGCTCGGTGTGTGATGGACAGTTAACCTTCTAGATCTCATCTCTGTATCATACCATCTTGCTTCATCACGTGTATACAGAGACCTTAGTGTTAGGAGATACCTCGTGGCTCGGTGTGTGGTGGACAGTTAACCTTCTAGATCTCATCCCTGTATCATACCATCTTGCTTCATCACGTGTATACAGAGACCTTAGTGTTAGGAGATACCTCGTGGCTCGGTGTGTGGTGGACAGTTAACCTTCTAGATCACATCCCTGTATCATACCATCTTGCTTCATCACGTGTACACAGAGACCTTAGTGTTAAGAGATACCTCGTGGCTCGGTGTGTGGTGGACAGTTAACCTTCTAGATCTCATCGCTGTATCATACCATCTTGCTTCATCACGTGTACACAGAGACCTTAGTGTTAGGAGATACCTCGTGGCTCGGTGTGTGGTGGACAGTTAACCTTCTAGATCACATCCCTGTATCATACCATCTTGCTTCATCACGTTAACACAGAGACCTTAGTGTTAGGAGATACCTCGTGGCTCGGTGTGTGGTGGACAGTTAACCTTCTAGATCACATCCCTGTACCATACCATCTTGCTTCATCACGTGAATACAGAGACCTTAGTGTTAGGAGATACCTCGTGGCTCGGTGTGTGCTGGACGGTTAACCTTCTAGATCTCGTCTCTATACCTCTGCCTCTTAGATGGGCAGATAACTTTGACAAGTGTCCATAGAAACTTTAGTGCTAGGCAACTGTATCCCTGCTTCTACACGTGCCGGAATTGGGTGCCGTCCACTTTACCCGCTTTCATTATCTGTGGATAGATGGCAGAGCAATCACTATTACCATCTATTTTCATTTCTGCAATTGTTTTAGACTTAAGGTGGAACTTCGGGTCTGGCATTATACATCCAATCCGTTTCACGGTGATTGAGAGAAGCCAAAAAAGAGTCACAGATTTATGTGTGCTCCCAGGCGTTACTGCCCGTGTCGATTACTTTGAAGCAGACACAAAAACATTGAGTAAGCACCGATTGGAAATAATAAACAACTGCGGCGAGGGAATCTCATGCTACTGTAATATAACAGATTTTGTTCCCCTCTACAGTTTTAATTGTTACAGGAAAGTAAATGTTTGACACATTTCTATTGCGTTGCTTTAAGTGGAAGAGGATAAAGGAGAAGTTAAAAATTGATTTTGCAGCTAAGTTGGTTCCATTCTTTACTAGCAAACAAGCACCTTTCAACATTTCCATGTCCCCCTCGAGTCCAATTAACAATATGAAGTGGACAGTGGCTGTGAAAAGACTATTTGCGTCAGAGTGACGTAAGGAATCGATTTGTCCTGTATAAATCTTGATTTCCGTTTTTTTGTAACACTGTGTCAGGGCGTCTCCCCAAGAAAATGATGTGGGCGTAGTCCCCTTTTCCCGCATCTATTGATCTTTCCACGCTAATAATTACAATTCTTTAGAGACAATTGTTTATCCTCCACCGGAAAAACAAGAGAAGGAAGCAATTTGTATGATAACACGTGGATACGTTGTGCAGTAAACAAAAGATGGTTCCTTTGAAGGAGGAGAGGAAAGTTGTATTAATAAGAGAATTCTATAGCGGAGCAGCAATGAATAGGAGGCGATGTCACAGCAAGGAAATTAATGCAGGCATTGCGAGAAACGTTCGTTCTCCATGGTGCCTTTATTTTGTTTGGATCATTTGTCGCCTTGCGTTTCCCACATTCTTTCACCTTCTCTATGCACAGTCATCCTTCGTCCTTCGTTATAGGTATTCAACAAGCAAAACAATGCGTGCGAGTTCATTAAAAAAATTATGTGCTGAATTCCTTTGACTTTCTCTGCCAATTCTTATACAAATTCTTACAAAAACTATTATTCCAAACACTTCTGGTTAATACGGATAAACTTTCGAACATATTTACGCAAGTTGTAGTGGCTATGTTCAGAATTTCAAAGAGCTTGTCTCATTGTGATGGTCTTCAAATTCAATGAAAATTGCAAACCCTCCAAAGAAAAAGGGGACAAAACTAATATAGAACCACGTACCAATAGCCAAGTATTTGAATTCAAACTAACAACAAAGAATATCTCGGAAAGGTTTTTATTTTAACATAAATTGTGTGCTTTAAAGAAATCAACTGTTAGTGTACTTACATTTTGTCCATCTTTTACGATTTACCAATTATACAAAATTTCATACAGCGACGATTATACATATAATAGATGTGATACATACCTAATAGTATATCTTTTTTCTGGGTGCTAATATTTGCATCTTAATAACTTTTTAATATTTAGGGTTAGTTTCATTGGAATTTTACTAAGATTAGTTTATCGCTCTGTCATTGATTATCACTAGGTAGTCGAACTGCAAAACGAGGAATCAAGTTATCGGTGTTCGCTGTGCATGTAACGGCACAGTGTGCGGAACCGGTTCTGTCCGTCTGCTGTACAGACAAAATGCAGCACAACTCCATTCTTTTGGTAGCTAATCTACTAAGCTTAATTATCACAACGTAAAATGCATTTAAATGCATTAATTTTGAAAGGAGATTTCACATTCGTTTAATTTTAAATTTATTTATGTACTTTCAAATGAAATTAATAGTCATTCAGAATGAAGATAACTCCAGAAACTACGCTAAGAAAGTAAAAAAAAAGTCATGCAAATATCTTAATTATATGATATTTCAATGAAAATCGTGCGAGCTATTTTTTTTAGAAAATTCAAAAGAACGATGATCTTACCGTATATCTTTGAAAGGTGCTAAACTTAAATACTAGGTAACTATGGGACATTTAGTATTTTAGTTATGTTATTCACACGCACGCACCCACCTCCACATACACCAGCTCCGGCTTTTCTTGTTTTAACTTTTTTATTCAGGGTATCTCATAACATGCCTTGATATACAAATTTTGATTGCGATACAATACTTCCTCTAACTACTTTAAGTATGTGGTAGATAAAGTAATAACCACACGCCCAGTTATAGCTCCAAAATACCAGTCCTCTAATTTTGCAGTTATGTGAGCATTAGTAACATTGCGCTATACAACCATTAATGCACAGTAATGGTTATTGCTTGCAATAGACGGGAAAGCCAAACCAAAAATCCCCCAGTCGCTCAGATTGAATGACGCTACTGTGCTCTTGAGATACACATGTGAATGGCAATGCGAGGTGCCGTTTTGGAACATACAATAATTAGCGTTATGGAAACTCACACAAAACGGTTACTGCGGTAATGGACGTAAATTACTTTCATAGAAACCATAGATACATTTTCGTGATCTTTTTCTACCACAATTATAACCTTTTTAATTTACTTCCATTACATCTACTAATTAACCAAGCGCTACACAAAGTACAAAGAGTAATTTTGAACAAATGAAAGTAATATCACATTATTTAAATAATACTCCAAACTGACACATACAAATACTCTCCCTCTTCTGTTTGTTTCAGAAGAAAAAAGGGTGAAGAGTAATTTTTGTAACAATTTTTCCGCTGTCTTTATTTCTTTACTACTGTCACGAAGTAAAGGAACTATTGCATCCCGCACAAGTATTTGATAACGAGATTTCACCGCAAATAGTGTTGACACTTCCTGAACAAAAACAAAGCAAGATTGCTATATAAGTTCAGCTACTTGTAAGGATGCGACACGAAAATGTTCCAAAAAATTACTGCACTACCAACTACCCTTTACATTCAACATTTTCCGTACAGTTTGATTTTATAAAAAAAAAAATGGATACCGATTTTAATTAAATTATGTATTTAAGGTATTTTATGACAAAATGTGTATGTTGAATTTTCTGGACATAGCCTCTAAGTTCATTCTGAATGACTTGCATAAATGGTAAACAGTAAGAGATACACTAAAACTTATTACATAAAAACGCAGATCTCATTAAACCACACAAATTTAAGTTCACACTTTCTACATGTAGTTCAACATTTGCTACATATTCTTTGTTATTGATTTGAGATTTTTAAATTTCAAATAGAAAGTCATTATTGGTGTTTTTTCCTCCTCTTCATGCAAAGAGAACGGAATTTCGAAGTCCTCACGTAGTGAGCAGCTCTTAAAATGTTTAATTCTCGCTTAAGCCTCGGTATACTCATATTCCTATTCTACCTACAGGAAAATACGTGATAATAAAACAAATGTTTTTCTCGATTAACATAAAATAGAAAAATATGCCTTTGTAATCCATCAAATTTATTTTATCTAACCATGTATATTTTCGCAAATGTAACATCACAACAGAATATTTTTTCATGTAGGTATATTATAGTGATTTTTAATTCCGTCATTAGCTTATTCAAAGTTTTGAGGGCTCTGCCCCCATCCGAGGTCCTCTTAACATCAATATCCACTTAGATAGGAACGAAAACCCAAACAAAATAAATACACGCTGTCAAACAGTTTAAATCCATGAAACCATTTTATGTGGCAACTTTAAATCACAGAAAAGAAGCGAAACGAACTTCCGGAGCAAAAGCCCCATTCTTTTTCTGAACAGCGCTCTCTCTCTTATTATTTTTCTGTAAACTTAATTTTTAACAAGGCTACAGAAGTTTCGAATGTTTCCAGACTTTTGAATACCCGTGCAACGTATACATGGGGCTCACTTTGAAGACAAATAAAGCGAAAGTCTGGGCTACAGAGATGCAAATAAAACTTGTAACTCTGGGCATTTTAATTACTAGGCAACAGAAATATAATTGCAAATCTCTTTTAAACATTGGTGTAAGCGCACAACCCGAGTTCCTGTAACGACTACAGTGAACACTTGGTAAAAACGGCGTGTCATGCCATCATTAGCAAAGACACAATCAAACAACGAACTCTGAAATGCGTGGCTCGTTTTAGTTTAAATTCTATTTCCCACTTTTATTCATAACCTTTGCAACTTACGCCATTCCTACTATAAAAATCTGATATGTTGCACTCACATGACTTTCTCTACTTTTGTACTAACCATTCTTACAAACTCTTATTCCTATATCTTCTTCATGTTAGTTGAGATAAACATTTGTACAAATTATCTTATTGCTTATTTCCTTGTTGGCGTAAAGGGAATATTAGAATACAGTAGGCTTTGTGCGATAGTCAAATGTTTGAGATTCTGTCGTCTTTGCACACTTAACGTATAACAAAATGAACAACGATGATCCATTTCACGGAAGTTCTAAGTTTTCCGAAACTCACACACATAACAAGGAATATCTCCGAAATGGTTCACCCTCCAAGACAATTTATTCCGACATAAATTGTGTACTTTAGTAAGATCTACATTTTTTGTACAGTATAATTTGGTCTATCTCTAACGGTTTACCAGTTATGCAAAAGTCGTCCAGAGTAAATACGACTACAGGGGCTATAGCCAGAAAATTCAAGATATACATTTCATTTGTCATAAAAATATCTCAAACATATGACATTTTAATCAAAATCGTTAGAGCCATTTTCAAGAAAATCAAAATTTTCGAAAAATTTTCCATGTAAAGGGTAGTTTAGGGTGGGGCTATTTTCTTCAAAATCTTCGTGTCACATCCTTGAAAGAAATTAAACTTAAATACCAACTTTGGTTTTTAACAGACTTTTCGTTTTTGAGCTATGCGTTCCACAGACTGACACACAGACACACACACACACACACACACACACACGGACCTTTTTTTTAAAAATGCTTTTTTTTGGATTCAGGGAGCCTCAAAACATATATTTCCGGTGAAATCTCGACATCGAATTTTGGGGTGGAATACAATACTTCCCCTACTTACCAGTAGAGAAAGCAAAAATCTAACGGTGTGCATTTACACGAGCTTGTCTGCCCATTCTTCTAGCAAACACTTACAAAAACACTCATTTCCCATTAAAATAGTGTCATTGGCAGCCTTTTGACACGTTAACAATGCTTTTTCTCTGGTTTTTATGCATTACATTTCGCTCACATTCACACTCTTTTATATTTTCTGACTCTAGGGAGAATGGAGAATAATCTTGGTTAGAGAAACATTACTACCCCCATGGCGAGAATCGATCCCGGGATCCCTCGCACAGCACTACGGCTCTACCGAGTGAGCTACGGACCCGCCCTTCTTGTTACTGCTTTCGTATACTTAATACAATTTTTAATAGGTAAGTCGCTACTTTGTTTTTTTCTTGTCATGCAAAGAGGATAGTTTCAAAATGAGCACATTATTCCACAATTTTCAAAGAAACTGATTCGCTGTATCACTCAACGAAATCTATAAAGATTGTCTCGAGCAGCGATGTCAAACTTTTGCTAAAGAGCGGAGGTTGGAATTACCTCCTTCCACTTAATGTGGACACAATTGGGTTGCAGTGGTGGTTTGGTTATATTTACATTGCGTTTGATTTACGAAAGCATTTTCAAATCTTATGCGATAAACATGCTATGGCTTTAGAAGATACACCAAGTGATCGTCGCGTAACGTTTTGCTATACAGGCTTGTAGTTCAACTTGGAGAAACTTTGTTCTCAAATATATACTCACTCTTACTAGCAAATGCTCATTTCCCTATATACTTCACGTAATCGACATAAGCACTTTCAGGAAGTATCTTACTGCTAATGTCCTTGTAGGTGCAAATACAGTAGGCTTTAAGCGATAGTGAAATGTTTTAAGAGCTGGTCGATATGCGATGCCTTTGAAATCCCGTTCTCTTTGCAAGGCCAAGGAATAACATACTCCTATGTGAAAAAAGTACAAGTATTGGGAATTTCAAACAAATAAGAAAGAATATCTCGTAAATGATTCATCCAAACGAAAAAAAAAAAAAAAAAAAAGTATTTGACATAAATTGTCTGTTTTAACGAGATCCACATTTTTATTTAGTAAGCTTCTGTCTGTTTCTTACTATTGGTCTTCCGAGGGTATTATTCCCAGAAAATTCAAGGTTTGACTTAGAAACTGCCATGGAATCGCCTGTTTGTGTTTGTCACTGGACACGACTGTTTGGTTGCGAATTCTACACGCCACAGGCAAGAGCTGATTCACCCTCCGACTAAAGAAGAGGTTGGGGAATAGTCGCGTAAGCGTCTCCAAAGAGACAAGGTTGGACATCGCTGCACTAGATAGAGGAAAGGGAGCGCACAAGAATACACGTCAGCGGGTTGAGGTTATAAAAACGGGATTTAGAAGAATGAGCCTTTGTAACAACAGTTTGCAGGAGAGTGGGTAAAGGTAAAGGGTATAGACACAGGGAACACCGCCCTCACTCCGACCTATACACATCGATTGTGTCTACCACCCCCAAAGGTGTCACACAGGGTCACAGCGAGACAGACCACAGAGACGCGCGGAAGTCCCTAACAAGTGCTGAGATCTCTTCATCCCGGCGCCAAGTAGCCACCACGGAGGACGAGGCCCACCAAACGCCACATAGCGCCGAGAACAGCAGTTACCATGCGCAACCATCCGCGCCATCTGTCCGGCACTGCCAACTCTACACGCCTGAAAATACACCTGAAGGATAAGGAAATGGAAATGAAATAATGCACCCGAAGTGACCCGAACGAACCCGTGACCTCCCGAATGCAGGTCACAGACGCTACCGCCTGAGCCATGGTACTAGGAAGGAGAATGGGTAGTGAAAAGAATGTGAAGGCAACGCCAACGTCTTGAGAATGGAAAGGGGATCTTGTGCCGCTTCTGTCTGTGCGACATTGGCACGTATGGGAACGCTGATAATGCTTATACCAAGGTAGGAGTAGAGGACGACATCTTATCAGAATTCCGGTTGCCTGTTCGTCATTTCTGTGCAGAAGCCGGTCACGTCGCGCCACGTGACTAGAAACCTCCCGGACTCAATCTCGCAGCTACGCGGTAAACAAAATAATTATACAACACCACGGCGAGGGCGCGGGCGGGGGCGAGCGCCTTTATTAATACTCGGCCAACTGCAAAACACGATTATTCGGGGCCATCTCACTCGAACAGTGTCAGCAAATGCGTCTGGTCATAACAACCTGTTGAGGTCGTATAAACAAACAAAAGCAACATGTGTTACTCCTGATACGTATGCACTTTGGGTTACTCACATTTTAATTATAACTGTTTTACTGCACTTAGAGACGAAGCCTGCAAAATCATTTCACTCTTTCAAATAAAACGTTTATCTTGTACTTCCTAGGGATAGTCTGTGAAATCTTCCTCATTCGGAACGAGCTTTGTACACGTGCAGGCTTGGCCCGCTAGAGCAGCAGTCACTGCCAGTGCGCTAGCGATGACCTTTGGATCCGAAACAACTAGCGATGGGTCGAAACCAGCTTTTCTCGATACATGATATTTTCCACTATATCCGACACTTCGATACTCGATACCGTTATTTCTACGTCTAGTTTCAATACAAAATAGAACGTTGGGAGAACTGTAATGCCAATGAAATTAATTAGATGCACATATTTAATGAGAAAATTTAAAACCATCAGTGCACTTATTACTTTCTCTACTGGTAAGTAGGGGAAGTATTATATTCCACCCAAAAATTCGATGTCGAGATTTCATCGGAAATATGTTTTGAGGTCCCCTGAATCCAAAAAAAGCATTTTTAGAAAAAGGTCCGTGTGTGTGTCTGTGTGTGTGTCAGTCTGTCGACAGCATAACTGAAAAACGAAAAGTCGGTTAAAAACCTTGCTATTTAAGTTTAATGTATTTCAAGGATGCGACACGAAGATTTTGAAGAAAATAGTCCCACCCTAAACTACCCTTTACATGGAAAATTTTGATTTTCTTGAAAATGGCTCTAACGATTTTGATTAAAATGTCATATGTTTGAGATATTTTGATGACAAATGAAATGTATATCTTGAATTTTCTGGCTATAGCCCCTGTGGTCGTATTTACTCTGGACGACTTTTGCATAACTGGTAAACCGTTAGAGATAGACCAAATTATACTATACAAAAAATGTAGATCTTGCTAAAATACACAATTTATGTCTCAGTACATTTTCTTGTAGGGTGAATCATTTCGGAGATATTCCTTGTTATGTGTGTGCGTTTCGGAAAACTTAGAACTTTCGTGAAATGGATCATCGCTGTTCATTTTCCTATATGTCAAGTGTGCAAAGACAACAGAATCTCAAACATTTGACTGTCGCACAAAGCCTACTGTATTCTAACATTCCTGTTGCACCTACAAGGAAATAAGCAATAAGATAATTTGTACAAATGTTTGTCTCAACTAAGAAGAAAGAAGATATAGGAATAAGAGTTTGTAAGAATGGTTAGTACAAGAGTAGAGAAAGTCATGTGAGTGCAACACATCAGATTTTTTTTTTAACTACATTAGACATTTAAAATCAAAATGCGTTTTCGAAACAGTCCACTTTAACAAGTTTTTGTTCAAAAAATACTAGCATCTTCGCTCTTTCGGGGTCGTCTACTTTTTTCTGTCACATATGAGTCCTGCTGTGTTAAATAGTCTTTCAGAGAAAACTGTTGCAGGTGAAATACACAAATAATTAGGAGCTAATTTGTTTAGTAAGTTTGTGAATTAGTCGTTTTTTACGAGGATATTACACGACTATCGCTACATAGGTATCCGAAAATCTGAAGAGAAAAAATTACATTTCTAGTTACCTACCTCCAGACAAGAACACTTGCTAGAAAATTCAACCCAACATGTAATTAGGTTCTTGCTTGAGGTAAATTACACGTTTGGGTTTGCACTTTACACTGAATAAGCAGGAATTGAAGGAAGTGTTTTCCTGGCCTATCTGCGCCTTCGTCCCTAGTGTTTACGTGGTCATTGCGACCACTTTAAAATGTTCTACTTGCTGCAATAATATTTTGTGATTTTAAAATACAATAAAAATTGCACATTCACCACCGAAGTATCAAAAAAGTGCGGAGCGAATTTTCTGAAGTATCGTTTGATGTCGATACCATGCAAGTATCGTGACTATCGAGGTATCCAAGCATCGAGGACCCACCCTAGTAAAAACCCATACAGCCAGGGAAGGTTGCGCTGTACTATTCTACCGCTGCTATAAAGTATTCTTATCTGAAATAATACAATTTTATTTTCCTAGCTACTTTATTTTAATCCACTTAAACCTTCCCACTATAATACCTGTACTACGCAGTTCGTTATAGATACAAGGGGAATAGCAATAGTCAAATGTTTAAGAACTGGACGTTATATGTGGCCTTAAAATTCCATACTCTTTTCTTGACAACGCAAGGACCAAATGGAAATCGATATAAGTATAAACAACGGAAGTACTAATCAATTCTAACCCTTAAGAGCGAATATCTAGGAAATGGCTAATACCACAAAAAAGTTATTTGAAATAAATTGTATTTTTCAGAGAGATATACTCTATTGCTTAACATTTACCAATTATGTAACGTTATATAAACTTCCATTCGAGTGAACACAACTTTCCAAGCCATACCCAGAAAATTCAAGAGATGCATTGTATTTGTCGTGTAAATAATCTTTAATATATGGTGTCTTAATCAAAATTGTTAAAAATCACAAAATCAAACATTTTGCAAAATACTTTATATATAGGGTAGTTTGGGGTAGAGAGGCTTTCTTCAAAAACTTTGTGTTGCATACTTAAACAGCAAGTCAGTTCGAACCCCGCAGTCGACCTTCCTGACCCATGGGTTTTCGGGGATTTCCCCGGATGACAGGCGAATGCTGGGGAGAATAAATACATCCCTCTAGTTTTTGTTTCACGGTTCAACTTCACTTGCCTTTTCACTTCCTCTTCATTCTGATTGGCTGTTTCAGGGTTGTAAGCGTCGGCGGGAGTCCTTTGTCTATCTCCGTGAGATATGTAAGCCCGAACCCTGTCCTATGGTGTTATGGCTCCCAGCTCCGGTCACCCTATGTCTCCTCTCGCCTCACTCCTCTCCGCGGGGCGCCCCGTCAGGGACATAGGTCGAGGTGCTAAGTTTCCCCCCGTGGACCCTGCCGTACCTCAAATACCAGTGTGGTATTTGGGCAGCATTTTGGTTTTGAGTTATGCTGTTCAGATAGCTACACGCAGACACATGGGAACGTTTTCTAGAAAGGGGTCCTAAAACACGTATCCCTGAACTTTTGAATGGAACACAAATCTTCTTTAACCTAGTAGGTACATGGTACAGAAAAGTAAAGATGTAACTCTAGTGAAAAAGGTAAAGTATTTCTTCCCTTATTCATTTTACGTCGCTCTAACTACGTGGTGATATTGCGACGGATCTGTTAGGGCCACGTCGTAGATTGGTGTGCAGTGGACAGTCAGTCTTCAAGGTGACATCCGTATACCACAACCTTGCTTCACAGGCAGATGCATTAGGGTGCCGTCCAGTATATCTGCTTTCATATCCAGTCCGGTATTTGCCGTGAAGACCGGGGGAAACCACGACAAATACCCAGATTTGATCCCGAGACTTCGCAAATGCGGGCCACAGATGTTAGGGGTAAGGAAAGTGTTGTTTACACATCAAGAGGCAGGCACTCTGTCTTGCCACTCTCTTCTGGATTTCTCAACTGACAGGAGTGGCTTGTGGTGCAATCTTCTTCTGGAACATTAATTCCACTAATGGGTGCAAAGACAGCGCTAGTAATCACACGATAAAGCGTGCGTATTGTTTTGGAGAAACAGTTTATAAAACATTCATGTGGGCGAGGAAGTTGGGTCAATGCCTGTCTTCTTCCACACGAACGCTGGCAGGGAGAGAGGATATGACAACAAAGTCACATAAAAGCCATGCGTTAAGCCTTCACACGCTTCACCAACATGAAGGAATACACACACGTCTGCCTCATACACACGGGGACAGCCATGTCGTGCAGTTTTACGAGACAACCTTATGATTTCAATTACAAACTCTCTTAAACCCACGTTTAGAACTTTCACCCAACATTCTCTACACAAAATATTTTATTTGTATATGACTTTTACAGTGTAGTCTCACAAAAGCAGAATTTCACTGGAAATTTCATCAAAGAAATATTAAAGAAAATGGATGTCTGCTGTTGTCAATCATTTTTGGAGTTTTAAGCATGAAATAGGTCAAGGTATAATTCTCATATCAATCCAGCTGTCGTTACATTTGAACATTTGAGAAAAAAATCTTCATTTCCAATTTGAACGAAATTCTCAATCTTGAAATCCCCCACTTGATCCCATCCTGCACTTATTAAAACCAGCCAGAAGAACTGGAGTTCCAGAGATGTCACTAGTTCCAGTTCCAAGTGATACTACAACAGGGCTGGTCAACTGGTGCTCAGAGAGCGCAGATTTTTCACGACCTTGAGTGATAGCAGTATGTTTAGCAGGTAAAAAAATGAAGGTCGCTCATACTGCGCGAATCGCCCAGGCCCGCACCATAACCGGTCACCAAGGTGGAGGAATTGTCGATCTCCCTACCTCGATCCACTACCAACAAGAAACCTCGCAATCGACAGCCACAGGATGGAGGCAATGCAGCAATCGAAACCGTTTGCAAAACCCAATGAAGGACAGTGATGTTTAAACATATTGCCAGCACAAACTTCATACGATGCTCATCACTATAGAAACATCGTTCATCGTTGATTTCTTTAGTTCCCTAGGGAACATAGGGCTCCTATGAAGCTGTTCTCCGAGTAGCAAGTCTTTTTACTTCATTCCATGTTTTCCCCTTTACTGCTATCTCTTCCTCTTCTGTCCTTTTCCAGGTTTTTTGGTCTTCATTTCCTCCTTATATCTTTAGGGTTCTAGTCAAGCACTTCTCTATTACTCCATTTGGCTTTCTTAGTAAATGGACATCTCCATGTTGTCTTCCCAATTTGGATGTCAATGGGTGCTCGTTTTGTACTGGCCATAAAGTTTTATTTCATATTCTTTTTGGCCACCATAAAAACAACAGTGCTAATATTTAAGTTAAAGAAGAACCGTTCCCGTAATGGACCATCGCTGGATCTGGCACTATTCGATATTTTCTGTTCCCGAAAGTAAAACCCGCGGTTAAAGCAAACAGGTTCTAGTCCCAGCTGCTCGTAGTATTCCTTTACGTCTTTTAAGTGATTAATTATTTCGAAAACCTGTGTGATGTCCCATAATTACTACCGAAGCTATGTCAGAAATAAGTTACTCTACGCATCTTACAAGTAACAAACTGTTATCTTCATAAATTCTTGTGGAATTACGCATCCAATTTGGATCAAAAACCATTTATTTGGCTGATCAAAGAACAAAATGCTATTTGACCTTTTTGTTTGTAATATGTACTTCTATGAAGCACACATTAGAAGGAATGTAATGACGTCCCTTCCATCCTGTGTGGATATTTAGATTGTACTTATATGACATTCGTGTGTCTGGTTGAAACAAATGTTGTAAAGTTAAATTATATGTTACACTCGTCAACAGGAAGCTACAGGTACTGACTTGTGATGTAGATATTTTAAGATAAATAAAATTCAAACTCAAATTAACACATTTGGTATGGAAGATACGTGGATAGAGAAAGTGTCGTGGGTTATACCACTCGATTACATTGAACGTAGTGTCTTGATCGCTCCAGGATGTACAATAGCACCTCAATTAGCAGGTTATGTGAGACACACGTCCAGCTAATGCTCCGTAGAGAGCAAGCAACAGGTCTCTCCATGAGCTTTGCATCTTATCCCAGAGTGACACAGCTTAAGGGGACACCAAATGCCAAAAATGATCTTTTAGTTTGTATGCACTTTTATGTTGCTTACTCTTCAAATTGATACCACAAAATTCAAAATTTTGCGAAAGAAAGTGAGAAAACCTGCAGTAACACAGTTTCTGCATATTAAACATCGTAGCTTAATTTGGCTGCTAATATTTTTCCAGCGGAGACAAAAGCATTCTAAAGTCGGTGTCCCACGGTCCAACTTTTTTGACCAAACTTTTTGTATCCAATGGAATTTCACACAAAAGAAACAGTGTCTGTCACACTATGATTCATTTTAGTCCAATACAAATGACAGTTGACGTAGCAAGCGTGAGAAATAAACATGGAGGACACAAATATTAATTTAGCGATTGCTATATTAAATATAGGTTTGGGATATGTTTCCACAAGTCTGTCTCAGTGGGAAGAAAGGATGTATTAGAACACGGTCATGGGAACAGCGCATGCGCCGTGGTATATTGGGTCTACTACAAAACGAATTGAGGTTAGAGGAACCGGAAAACTATCGCAATTTTTCACGAATTGACAATGATTTATTTCTCAACCTTTCATATCATGTCGAAGGCAGAATTGGACATCGGGACACAAATATGAGACAAACGCGAAAGAGATAATGGACAAACGTAATGGTTTTAATCTTAGTATGGATGGACAGGAGATTTGAACTCATTTCATAACATAAAATTTAAACATACTGTTAACTGGATTTCTTATTATTTGTGAAATATAGCTATGTAATAACCATCTCAGTAATATATCTTAATGGTCACGAAAAATCGTTAATGAATCTTCCTGAAGGAAAAAAAAAAAAAAAAAAAAAAATTAAATGTATTAAAATACCAATCGGTTTAAAAGCGGCACGAGTCGTACATACAAAACAGCTGACTACATGTTGCTTGTGCAGTTCGCCATATTGTTACGTTAGAGAAGCTGATTGCCATTTTCAAATTCTTGGATGAAAAACTTAGATGCGACTCACCCGCATTGTATACAAAAAGACTGGATACAAAAAATAGGATAGAAATTGTATCCAACTCTCGATGTCTCACGATGCACTTTTGTTGCACACAATGCTTTGGCCCCAAAAAGTTGGACCGTGGGACATCGGCATAATGCGTTAAATAATTTTTCCGTGGCTGTGCCACCAGCTTTACTTCCCTTCCAAAACAAACCCTGCTAAGAATTCTTACACCCAAAAGATCTATCGCCCTGCGCGACCTTGGGAAAAGAGGCTAACATGTTACGCCTAGACCACGGAGGACCACAATCTGGCATACTGAGTGCTGAAAAAAGTTACATAATACACAATTACACCCATATTTCCAAAAGTTTTACACACAAAACTGATAGAATTTTTTATTATTTTTTTCCTTCGCCATTATTTTTGTATGTAAACCGCTAAACTGAGGGACAGTGTAGCTCCGATTATATCGCAATCATAAGGAACACAGAATTGCATACAACTTAACCTTTACTTATTCGAGAAAAGCAGTTTTAATGCCTGTTTTCAAAACATTACAAGAAATTGCACCAGAGAGAGGAGAAAGCTGGTGAGGTGACGGAAGGGGTAGCAGTGAGTTCTTAAACTGTGTTAACACAAACTGAATTATCCACTAATTCAATCCAAGGCTGGTACTTTAACTGTAGCTCTTGACGCTCTATTCCTGAGCTACCGCAACACACTCCAACACGCCCTGCAGTGCAGCACCATCTTACATACACAGGAAACGCGACGGCAGTTTCTTTCCACGAATTGCAAATACACGACTTTTAAGACAGTTAATATTTCAGAAGCCTCTAAAGAAAGTGGCGAGATATAATTCCATTTCTTTTGCCTTTTTTACTAAGTGGAAAGTCTGAAGCAAGAAACAAGAAACTTCGGGAAACTCTGTAAAATTTAAATTACTCTCGCTCGTACCTACGTATTCGGAATTCCACTAAGTGAAACACCGCAAAAATCTATTACTCTGGCCCCACAAAGTTTGTCTGATTCCCTATGCAGCACCTTGTGTTACCATGGTAACTCGCCAGCCATTTTCCTAACGTAGTTATGTATTATGTGTACCAACTGCTCGATCTTTCAGGCGATGAATGGGTGATTAACATCGAGCAGGTGCCACCTTTCCGGAAAACGATTCCATTTATTTAGGGCAAATGTAACAATGTCCAGGACAAATCGTGTTATAGTGATGTGTTACATTCACATGACTTTCTCTACCCTCTACCCTTTATTAGTGGGTATGCTAGCTGTGCTTACATGTTTACTTTCTCTACTACGTAGTAAGTAGGGGAAGTATTGTATCCAACCCTAAAATCCGATGTGGAGATTTCATCGGAAATATATGTTTTGAGGCCCCCTGAATCCAGAAAAGTGTTTTTACTCGTAGAAAAAGGTGTGGTGGTGGTGGTGGCGGTAGTGTGTGTGTGTGTGTGTGTGTGTGTGTGTGTGTGTGTGTGTGTGTGTGTGTGTGTGTGTGTGTGTGTGTGTGTGCAGCATAACAAACGGCGAAAAGTCGGTTAAAAACCAAAGTAGGTATTTAAGATTAATATCTTTCAAGGATGCGCCACGAAGATTTTCAAGAAAATTCCTCCACCCTAAACTACCCTTTACGTGGAAAATTGTTCGAAAAATTTTATTTCCTTGAAAATGGCTCTAACGATTTCTATTAAAATGCCATATGTTTAAGACATTGTAATGGCAAATGAAATGTACATTTTGAATTTTCTGGCTATATCCTATGTAGTTCTGTTTACTCTTGATGACTTGTAAAACTCAACGGTAACAGATAGACCAAATCTTACTGTGGAAAAAATGTAGAACTCGTTAAAACACACAATTTATATCCAAATGAATTTTTTTGTGGAGTGAGCCATTTCGGGTATACTCCTTGTTATTTGTGTACGTTTTGGAAAAATTAAACTTTCGTCAAATGGAAGATCGTAATTCATTTTTTATACTTTGGCCGTGCAAAGAGAACCGAATATCAAAACTCGACTATCGCTCAAAGCCAACTGTATTCTCCTTGTACCTACAAGAAGATAAACCAGATAATTTATACAGATGTTTATCTCAACTAACACGAGGAAGATACAGGAATAAGAGTTTGTAAGAACTGTTAGTACAAGAGTAGAGAAAGTCATATGAGTGCAACACATCAGATGTTTTTTATTCAGTGGACCTGAAATTGTTTAGTTACGGTATATCTCGATATCGAAGTTTGGTGACGTATGCACTAATTGCTCTACCGACTGTAAATATGGCAAAGTTTGGATACACAATTTTCATAATTATGAGCCTTTCTGGTTCCAGTTATTACATACAAATAATCTGATACTAGTTTCGGTCATCGGCGAAAGAGTGTGTAATAATGGTTCATGGAGAAAATAAGCAGCGTGGAGATTAATTGCGCTAAATTGATCTTGGCGGTCTCATTGTTCACGTGTTTTGCTGTGGGATGGACAGGCGAAAGAACAATACACGTGTGCTGCAAATGGCAGCTCCCTGGTTATTGTTTCACATTAGCCCCTCTTCGCTATTCTAAATGTGTTTTACTCCAGTGTTATTCGCTTGTATAGGTGAAACACACGGGACACTGCATCAGGATTATCAAAAAGCCAGCATCAAATGGTGAATCTACCCGCTTTAATTTGTGAATCACTGCATAGATCCTATCGCTGTTTTCACAGTCCTATTTAGTTTTCCTTGAGGAATATCAGCGCCGAGAAACACAAATGCAAACTTGTCAAACCTTCCCTGGGCAGCAAAACCTAAAACTGTTATGATCAGATGAAATTTAGAGATCATAAAATGTTAATACAGTAAACGTACAAAAATTGCACGTAAAATAATTGAAAATTCCTTTTCATAAATATTATTATTATAATTATTATATTATTATAATATTTTCATAAATATTCTTTAATTTTTTCCTTGTAGGTATCACAATAAACATGTATTACAGGAAAGAATACCTACTATTTGTTAAGACTATACACAACTTTCTAGTCCATATTTTGCGCTTCATAATTTCATAACTAATTTTATTGCAACAAAAAGGCAACTAATTGTGGGTTCTTTTAAATTTAATTTACACAAAAACCGTTGAATCTATTGAAATACGCCAAAGGAAAAAGTTGTTATTTATTCAATTTTCTACGAATATAGCCATAAATCAAGAACCTTCAATCAATAATAATTCAGCCAGGTTGTGATAAACCTTTTTGATAAAAACATTTTTACTTTTTCTGCTGGTAAGTAGGGGAAGTATTGTATTCCACCCAAAAATTCCATGTCGAGATTTCACCGGAAATATACGTTTTGAGACCCCCTGAATTAAAAAAAAAAAAAAAAAAAAAAGCATTTTTAGAAAAAGGTCCGTGTGTGTGTCTGTGTCAGTTTGTGGACAGCATAACTCAAAAACGAAAAGTCGGTTAAAAACCGAAGTTGGTATTTAAGTTTAATGTCTTTCAAGTATGCGTCACGAAGATTTTGAAGAAAATAGCCCCACCCTAAATTACCCTTTACATAGAAAATTTTTCGAAAATTTTGATTTTCTTGAAAATGGCTCTAACGATTTTGATTAAAATATGTTTGAGATATTTTGATGACAAATGAAACGTGTATCTTGAATTTTCTGGCTATAGCCCCTGTAGTCGTATTTACTCTGGACGACTTTTGCATAAATGGTAAACCGTTAGAGATAGACGAAATCATACTATACAAAAAATGATCTTGCTAAAACACACAACTTATGTCCAAATAAATGTTCTTGTAGGGTGAACCATTTCGGAGATATTCCTTGTTATATGTGTGAGTTTCGGAAAACTTGGAACTTTCGTGAAATGGATCATCGTTCAGTTTTTATATGTTAAGTGTGCAAAGACAACAGAATCTCAAACATTAGACTACCGCACAAAGCCTACTGTATTCTAATATTGCCCTTGTACCTACAAGGAAATAAGCAATAAGATCATTTGTACAAATGTTTATCTCAACTAACCTGAAGAAGATACAGGAATAAGAGTTTGTAAGAATGGTTAGTACAAGAGTAGAGAAAGTCATGTGAGTGCAACACATCAGATTTTTTTTCTAGAAGACTATAAACTTTCCAACATTTTGGTATTAGACTTCCTTGTTATTCACAACATGAGAAATTTGCTGTTAAAGTCTGACGCATCATTTCACTTCCACCCTGTATACAAAAGCTGTCACAAAAATGGGCAACATATCCCGTAGACAGACAACGCTAGGAAGTTGAATTTACAATTTACCTTGGCCATTAGCGAAAGTTCGAGTCCATTTATTGTTTGTCGTTTATTTGAGAGGTGTAACCAAACTTCAACCACACACGCTATGTGTTTTGCTGGAGTCCAGTGAGAAGGATATACACAGATTAGTACTGACCTACCATAACCCGTATACGTCAGCGCTGTACATTTGGTCTGTAATCTTAAGGGACACTGGGAGTTAAATTTTGGTCAAAAATTCGAAAATTGTTTTTTTACCTTAAAATGTTCCTGGAACACCTGTGCATTTGGATCCGCTAACATTTTTCATATCGCCCACTCCATGTGGTCATTACAGCCCAGTGCTCTTCCCTTAACGTACACAGGATGCTCCTATATAAAAGCCTGTTTTTCTTAAAACTTCATTTCTGCACATTCCAAAAGAAGGTCGCGCCTGAGTTTTGCTTCAAATTCAATGAAAATTTCCAGAAGTATTCATAAATAGTAGCTCAACAAAACTATGCTTCAATATTGATGATAGCATTAACATGAATTCCAAAAACATTTTTTGTATGAAAAAAATCAATAATTTTTAAGATTAAATTTTCCTTGTTATTAAAAAAATATGTACAGCATAATCAGCAAACGTATTTGAAATATCTCTTCATACAATTGTTACCCATGTTTTAGAGTACCAGTTCTGGCAATATAAATGAATTTTGAAAAGTCAATAGACGCGAGCTCTATTTTGAAAATCATAAAATAATTTATATATCATAAACGAATTATCCAATTTTAATGAAATTTGGCGTATCTCCTATTGTCATATAAATACAAACACAGTAAAAATTTCAGAAAAATCTATCAAGAAATGTGGAACTTTCAAATTTCACTCCCAGTGTCCCATAAGTTACAATAATGAAATATTATTTATGTCCATGGTGAAAATCTGTAACACTTTGAATCTGCCTTCAAAGCCTTAAACGTCTCCTTCTGTTTGAACTTAAACTTGTTTTCGCTTCCGTAAATTTTAAGAAGTTGGCAAGTATACAAATCAATGTGGAATAAGTTAGAATATTTCTAAGAACACAAACTAATGACTGATGTGAAAGAATGAGTGCCAAGACAAATGAATTAAATTCACTTGCATCCACCAGTTCCATTATGAAATTCCTGTGCAATCACAGTGAGATTTTTATGGTAAATCCTTCCCTTTAAGCCTTATGAATTATTTCGTACAGACTCAAGACTCGGCTGTATGAAACATCCCCTGATATTTACACAAAAGAACGTGAGACTGGCGGAACGTCCGGCTTCCTCAACCCCTCCCCGACAGTCTTCCAGCTTCCTCAAATTCTGCATAGTCTATAAATTACCTTGGTTGTGAAACAAACCAATCAGCATGGTAGGGCAACTTCTTAGAGAACTACAATATATGCCATTTTAAACCTTTATAGCTTTTCCTTGATCCCACAGTTACTCGTATTTAATAAAAAATGTGTACAGTTTTCGCATAATACAAAACCCCTAAAACCTGCAATAAAATAAAGGTAAAGCTGGTGAACATGTAGATCCCACAATAAACGGCTCCCGAGGAAAGGGCAGTCTGCGACCATCAAAATAAACAGAAATATTTTCGGTTTTAATTAATAACTGTTCACTGATTTCTAATGCTAATGATTTTACCTCTTTATACAGTCATTTAGCACATCCTGTTAACAAATCTGAATACACCACAGGTGCAAAGGAAATTAAAAAATCTCATGTGTTGCACTCGCATGACTTTCCCTACTCTTGTACTAACCATTCTTGCAAACTCTTATTCCTATATCTTCTTCGTGTTAGTTAAGATAAACATTTGTACAAGTTATCTTATTGCTTATTTCCTTGTAGGTGCAATGGGAATATTAGAATACAGAAGGCTTTGTGCGACAGTCAAATCTTTTTGACCTTTGAGATTCCGTTCTCTTTGCACAATTAACATATAAAAAATGAACAACATTCTTGCATTTCGCTTAACTTCTAAGTTTTCCGAAACCCACACACATAACAAGGAATATCTCCGAAATGGTTCACCCTACAAGAAAATGTATTGAGACATAAATTGTGTATTTTAGCATGATCTACATTTTTTTGTATAGTATAATTTGGTCTATCTCTAACAGTTTACCAGTTATGCAAAAGTCGTCCAAAGTAAATACGACTACAGGGGCCATAGCCAGAAAACTCAAGATATACATTTCATTTGTCATCAAAATATCTCAAACATATGACATTTTAATCAAAATCGTTAGAGCCATTTTCAAGAAAATCAAAATTTTCGAAAAATTTTCCATGTAAAGGGTAGTTTAGGGTGGGGCTATTTTCTTCAAAATCTTCGTGTCACATCCTTGAAAGACATTAAACATAAATACCAAGTTTGGCTTTTAACCGACTTTTCGTTTTTGAGTTATGCTGTCCACAGACTGACACACAGACAGACACACAGACGGACCTTTTTCTAAAAATGCTTTTTTTGGATTCAGGGGCCCTCAAAACATATATTTCCGGTGAAATCTCGACATCGAATTTTTGGGTGGAATACAATACTTCCCCTACTTACCAGTAGAGAAAGTAAAAAAGGACACTGCGCAGAGAAAGTAAGCTGAATGTAGCATTTCAGATTTTTTACATCGTTGCAACGTCGTAAGCGAACATCTACATAAATTTGTTCCAGAGAGGACTTGTATTGTTTCAATTCCCAATGACGTCAGAATACATTTCACTAATTATTAAATGAAAAGTTGCTTAATTCAGCACAGCATCAGTTAAAAGTTAAAATGACGGGAAATGCGTTGTTTTCAGATTCGTGAAATTAATTTGAAGTGGAGTGCAGTGTTGGAAAAGTTTCGGAGCTCGGCAGAAACTGTTAAATACACTTGCAGCTGTTCTCAGGTGCTCTTAAAAAGAACGTGCGAATCGATGGAATCAGGCCAGGGTTTGGTGCAAAACGGTGCTATGTCCGTAGTTGTTATAGCAACGTTCCTTTCCTTGCATACGATTACTACTCACTTGTTTAGACCTGCTCTATACACTATCCTGTACCCAAATTGTATACAACACAAAATAAAAAAAAAAAAAAAATCGTATTTATTTTCGTATACATTTCTCTATCTATTCAACTATTCTCACACTCATTTTTCTATCTACTTCATGTTGATCGACATAGATATTTGGAGAAATGGTTTTGTTACACATTTTCATTCAAGTAAAGGGAATCCTTGAAAGATGCTAAAGAATTTTAACACCAGTTTTAGCGTCACGAGGTCGCGAAGGTAATGGCCGGGCCTCTTGGCTGAACAATAGCCCGAGCAGAACAATAGCCATTGTGTGCTGTTTCTCTGCTCCCGAAGATATTCTCGGACCATTTCTAGCCGTTTCGTCCATCATATGTTCTTTTCGTGTTCGGGTCGTATACATAAGGCGCTGGTTAGGATCTAGCGGATAGTCTTTAGTAAACAGTTGACAAGAGCTAGAAGAATGGCGCTTAGTGCATTGCGGTTGTGGGTTGTGACTCGGCAGTTCAATAGAGTTTGGATTCGACGGATCAGTTGTTTTGTTCTGTGTGTGTGCAAGAGTGTCTTAAATGACAGTGTGATTGGCAGTAACTAAACTGGTGTACTCTGTTACAGTATTTAACCGACTTTTCCTTATGCTGACAGACACACAAGGATCATTTTCTAACAATGCTTTTTATGGATCCAGGAATTCTCAAAACATGTATCTCTAATGAAATCTCGTTATGAATTTTTGAATGAAATACAATACTTCCACTACTTACTGTAAGAACGTACCAAATAAAGCAAAAATGAATATATAAATAACTATGTACCCTAGAACTTTCAAACATTGCAAAAATTTCAACAACATATCTTACATGCTGTGAATGTTTCCAATTTCACCTCAAGGCGATATTATTTACCGATGTTTTGATTTTGACAGTCGTTCACATGTTTCTTGTGACGTCACAAGCGTCGCTCCCACTCCGCAACAGATTGCTGTTGCTGTCTGATAAACAATAAAATGAAAAGGCGACGGAAAAAGCATTACAGAGAAATAAAATAGGAACCCTTTGTTCTCCACACTGCTGCCGTACTACGTGTCTGAATGGACAATGGGATGAGGCACGACTTGTCTGTCCATCTAGTTGGCCATTCTTTGTCACAACGACACTTTATCTTCAACTTCCTTTTGTATGCCACGCTTTGACCGGACTTCAAAGCCCCCCCCCCCCCCACCTCCCATCATCGATTTTTAAAGTGCGTATTTCCGAAATAAAGTGAGATAAGTGTGTGGAAGGAATTATCCTGGCCTTTAAACTGAGAACATCAAAAACATAAAACCTCCGATGAGTTACACTCTTATGGCTTTCTCTACTTGCTCTTATAAATTATTCTTGTAAAGGCTTGTTCTTCCATCTACTTCTTGTTAATACACATAGAAGTTCATTATTCCATTTACATATTTCTTTGTAGCTATAAGAACACTGTAAGCTAAAGTGAGTCAAATGTCTTCAAAGCCAGTCGGTTTGTGATGGTTTTCAAATTCTATTCTCTTTACATGAACACAGAATAGCGATTTGCAGTTGAGAAAAATATAGGCATCTGAACATGCAAACCAATAAAGAATATTTTGGAAGCAGTAAAAGCCTTTAATTTTTTAGTTTATATGTTTATGGTCCCCAAAGGGGGCAATGAGCCACACAACTGCCCATCCTGGTGGCGATCGTCTGGCATGCAAATCATTGCTCCTACATCGCCTCCCACATGCAGTTTGTGATACAACCCGAAGGCAAATCGGGTCCCGCATAAGCACCTCAGTTAGTCCCGTAATGTATGTTGCTGGCATGCAATGCATGCGAGTGCGTCAAAAGATGAGGTCCCAGGCTGCAGCCATGACGAGCCCTAAGTGTATACGCCACAGTTTTATTTGACACGAATTATGTTCATCGATGAGATCAAATTTTTTCTGCCGTAAGATTTTGTCTCTTTCGTACGATTTACCAATCACAGAAACATGGCGCTAGAAGTTATTCGCAGAAAATTTAAGGTATAATTTTTATTTGCCATAAAAATAGCGTAACATTGTACTACTTTAATCAAAATCTTCCGTCATTTTTGAGAAGTTAAACAATGATACGTACACCACGTCTTGTAAATGTAACATCTGATTCCTTTCTTGTTTATATGCCTTGCATCTCTTTAGTTTAAGGATGTACCGCATTTTTTGTGAGATTCACGTGCTATTTGTCATTTTCTTTTCGTAAATTTGGCATGGATCACACTTGATTTGCAAATACCTACAGGAAAATACTCAACTGTGCAAAAATAATTAAGAAGCTCTTACACACGATTTCTGAAAAGGTCACTGTTAGTCGATAAAAGGTTAAACATTTGCACGAGTACTACAGGTAAAGACGACGAACGCAGTTTTACTGTCATGTGCGCGCCAAGAGAAGAAAACTCGTCTGCTAAAATCAGAAAGTGCCGCTGACACACGCCGCCGAGCCTTCTATTGTTTCTTCATAATCCGAGAGTGTCCTCATTTACACGCAAACGTTTACAGGCGAAAAGTGTTTGATGATTGGAGCCTTTTAAATGGAAGTTTTTAACTGTTCGTGGAATACATTTTCATAATGACGCTGCGGAAATAACACAAGCACAGGCGGCTAGTTTCGCGGAAAACAAATCAATACGTCTGCACTGAAAGTAAAGGGTTGCTTGTTTTCTTTGGTAACGGTTACTTAAATCTCCCCTTTACCAAGCATTCACCAGTGCTCCAAGTCTGGGCTGTAAACTACATGTTTGGGAACTAAAGGCGAAATTTCATTGGAGCTCCTTCAATAATACACCAAGGAGGGCAGCAAGCTTCCGGAGACCATATGGCATGAGCATGAGGAACTTCTTAGGGAAATCTCTTGTGCAGCCATGCAAAAAATGTGAGAGCGCTAGGAGAGCAGAATATTTCTATGTTCCACGTTATATTGCAGCACGGTTTACACAAGTCGATATTTTCAACATACAGCTGAGTTTGTTGATAATCTCTGTTCCATTTATCATCTGTCGGACAAACAAATAGGCAGTGTCTTTAATCACCACTCACATTTGTATACACACTCCTAAATACAAATGCAACTGGTATACCGACATTTTACGAAAATTCATGATCTTAGGCCTCCTGAATAAATAACGACTATAGAAAAATGTCCAGATATGACAGTGAACATTGTAAAGCAAAAACGAAAACTCCGATAAATACCAGGCTTGGTGTTTAAGTTACGCATCTTCCAGAGATGTCATTAAAAGATTTTTAACAAAATAGCCCCAATCCAGATTACCCTTTAGATAGAATTTTTTTCAAGCTGATGTGTTGCGCTCACATGACTCTCTACTCTTGTACTAACCATTCTTACAAACTCTTATTCTTCTGTCTTCTTCGTGTTAGTTCAGATAAGCATTCGTACAAATTATCTCATTGCTTATTTCCTTGCAGATACAAGAGGAATATTAGAATACAGTAGGCTTTGTGCGATAGTCAAATCTTTTAAAGCTGTGCCGGGTTTCCTCCGGGTTCTCCGATTTCCCCCGCCTTCTCATTCCAACTTCATTCCATGTATCATCAGTGTCACTGCCAAATGCAGTAAAAGCGGATGCTAAACACTACAAATAAAATAACTTATTTCATGAATAATATAACTTACAAATATCACTGCAGCTCAAATGCGATGTGATAGAGCAAGTGTCACTGCGGGCCGCGTACGACGGGATCGAGGATCACAAGCTATTTCTGTGAAACTTTATCTGGATTAAAATTACATTCTATCTAGAGATAGAAACATAAGTTTTCGTGAGAACAGTTTCTAATATAGGATGTAGGATTCAAGTAACTGATAACATTTTCGCACTATGTATGACCGTCTCAAAAAGCAGTTTCTTCCACGTTTGCTGTACAGTACGTCACATACCGGAAACAGGAAGTATGTATAACGTCACGTCCATTAACACACTCGTGTGCCTAATGGTATGCTCGACGGTCGGTTCATGCATTGCGGTACACTCCATCTGCGCTTCTGGCCGATCGAAACTGCAAGTGCTCGTGACCTGAGAGGTTGCTAGTTCAAAACCCGCGCATTACTCCCTCAATAACCTTCAGCTTTACTTGTATTCAATTTCCGCCGAGTAACATGGTTACTGACGATACGTTGCTGCTTTGTTTAACCTTTAGTTTTGCTTAATTCTTACAAGTACTAGCTTCTACTGTAAATAACTTGACATTTCATCTGCAAATTTAAGTATCCTATCCCGGTAATGTTTGATATCCTATCTTTATAACCCATTGAAATTACAAAACCACAGAGGGCAGATTCATAACAAACAAATAAAAAACTTTTATAGGGGTTATAAGGGACGTTAAGAAACGACTTAAAAACAACTAAACTAATCTTGACAATTCTTTCACCACTGAAAACTCCAATTCGTTCTGACGAACACTGGGCTATGAAACACCAGCTAGTTTCATTTAATAAATTACTAAATGATTATAAAGGATTCATAACGCCCTTGTACATGAATACGAACGCATTGAAATCACAAAAGAACATGCTTGTTAAGAAGAACTTATAATGTTATTAGTATGGCAGAGACAAAGTTTAATGGCGAATGATAGCTGACCACACTATTCTCCTTCCTGTTGTGCAAATACATTTTGTGGCTGCAAACGGTATTTATATCACTTGGCTTTACATCGTGATTTAACTCCTCCTGCCAACCGCCATGAAACTTTGTGTCAGCCATAATAATGTGTTTAATTATTAGTCCTAATTTAGTCAGAACCTTATTAAGTGAGATGGATTGGTATTGGTTTCTTACTGCTTGGCTATTCATTATAAAAATATAGATAAATTCTTATAGTAGCAATGGAGCAGAACAGACTTGTTGCCCCCACAGAACATAAACAGCTGCTGCTCAAATCCTCAGAGTAACAAAAGAAATTTTCAAAAAGTCGGGTATCTTTAATACAAGGAGGCCAAGCTGTAACATTACCATAAACAGAAGGCAAGGATTTAAAAAGTGACAATCCATCCTGTGTTAGATTTGTTTCTTTACTTATCATTTATCACACACTGCAGACGTGTATATGCTGAAACAGTGTCAAAACTTCTGAAAATCTTTATTATAATTGTATTGATATGTGTATTGATGCCAAAACCTAAAAATGCTCATGCAAGGAAGTTATAACACATTTCCCTGGCAGAGAATTCTAAATAGTTTTATGAAGAGATAAAAGTGCTAACATTAGAAATCAGTGAACCGATAGTTTATTTTAACTGAGAGCACTATTTTTCTCGGTGGTCGCAGAATGTCTGTATATGTTAAGACGTCCGTATTATGTGTAAAGTATTAAACCAACTTTTAAAATCCTGTGGGGCCAAACGGAAGGTAAACAGGTTTAAACTTAACCTTCAATACTATGTAAAAATTACTCTGATTCTTTCACCACCCAAGGATACTTATAGACTATGCAGCATTTCCAGAAGTTGGAACACTGTCGAGGGAGAGGTCAGGGAATTCACATCTTTTGCGTAAATATCGGGGGAGCTTTCATACGTTAATTAGAATAGTCGGGACTCAACGAAAATACAAAGATAAGGGGTAAAGGAGATGATTCACTATAAATATCATTACTGGACAATATATTAATGAAGAACAGGTTAGTAAACGAAATTAAATAACTCGTTACTGGAGTTTAAAAACCTAAGCGTCTAACGCCAGATAAGCCGTTTGATTTTATACAACACTAACTGAAATACCAGACATTGCCCGTTGTTTCACCATTTATCCCTACAACTTTTAGACTTATGTTGGATACTATAAAGAGCCCAAAATAAAGAAGATAAACAAAAACACCGGTAAAACATTACGCAAAAACACTGTTTAATCGCCTCAAGTACCACAAGAAGAAAAGCAAATAGAGAAAGCTGTGTGAATGTAAGACGTTGCATTTCTATGTTAATCATATTGAAAAATGTATAAAAATCTTTTTAGCAGAGGGAGTAGAGAAAGAAATGCGACTGTTTTTCGTAAAAGAAACGTAGGTAAAGAATATGCGTTGCATTTCAGTTTCAAACACATGGAAAAAATTGTTTGTAGAAGGAGTAAAAAGAAGTGTGATTGTGTTTCATAAAAGAAAAGTGTATACAGAAAATGGTGTGAATGTAATGTCTTGCATTTCTATTTCAATCATAGAAAATTGTATGAATTGTATGTTGAAGGGCGAATAAAGAAAGAAATGTGATTGTGTTTCGTATGAAGAAGAAGCAAAAGTGTGATTGTGTTTCATAAAAGGAAAGTGTGTAGAGAAAATCGTAGGAATGTAACGTGTTGCATTGCTATTTGTCATAGAATTGTTTGTTGAAGAGCAAATAGGGAAGGATATGTGAATTTATTATGTAAAAGAAAAGCGAGTAGAGAAAACTATGTGAATGTTACGTTGTATAGTAAAATAGATAGTATAAAAACCTTCTCCATAAAAAATACATGTATATTTATTTTAAATTAATTTAACAAATATAGAATATCTTGAAAATCAATTAACTCACAGTTTGCACATCAGTGATCACTTTCATCATTCGATTTCAAATTTGTACGCAACTCCAGAATTAGAGAAATTGTCCCCTTATCAAATGACAACAAGGCTAATTTTAGCCTGGTAATGAAATATACATACATAACGTTGAAGATACGATAGCTATTATTAAACTATTGACTTGCATAGACTGGTGCTCTGGTACATTGCCTCGCTGCCTGGAAGGCGTAACACTGATGCACAGTGACAGCTTGTCAATTTGCATTGTTATTAATATTGATCACTGAGGCTACAGGTTCGACTCCTGCTTAGCAGCGGCTGCATTGGAAATGTTTTGATTTGTGCACGTGGCAAATTTATCTTAGGATTTGCACCATCACAGGTGACATCAGTATTTATTACTTAAAAATGAAACATACCCTTATGGGCATTATTCTACTTAGCTATAGCAAGTATTGTGTGTTCATCCAATATTTGATACAAAGATGTTCTCGAAAATACACCTTTGGAAATTCTCTGAATAATAGTAATAAAAATAAATAATAAATACAATAACAAAAAAAAAAGGGGGGGGGGTGTATCTCTGAACAGCATAACACCAGACTAGAAGGCGCTTAAATATCAAATGTGGTATTTAAATTCAATATCTTCCAAAGATACATCAATATTGTTAACAAAATCCCTTCACCCCAAAATATAATTTACGTCATGGAACATTTTCAAAAATCTTGATTTGCTTAAAAAGACTAACAATTTTGATTGAAACGCCGTATGTTTAAGATAATTTAATGAAATATAAAATGTATATATTGAATTTTCTGAGATTCATCTCTAAAGTCCTTTTCATTCTGAATGGCTTTTGCATAACTGGTTAAGTTTAAGAGATATACAAAGTCTTAGATATAAAAATATACCTTCTGATTCACACAATCTGGTCTTTGTCTTCATCTTTTTAAATTAACCATTTCCGAGAGATTCTTTGTTATGATTTGAATGTTTCAATACTTAAAACTTTTCTAAAATGGAAACTATGCATTTCACGTGTCATGAAAATATTTTAAACATATGACAGTTTTATCAAAATCGGTAGAACCCTTTCTGAGAATACGAAAGTTTTTTTAAGGGAAAAAAAAAAAAAAAAAAAAAAAAAAAAAAGAAGAAGTCCCATTTAAAGGATAGTTGGCAATGGGGGCTTTTTTAAATCTCGTGTCCTTTAGTATTTAACCGATATATTTTTTAAGGTATGCTGTTCAGAGTATAAGAAGCCATTACATCCCTTAAGGGCAAGGGCCTCCTCCCTTTTGCCAGGGTTAACTCGGTATTGTTCATAGGGCGAGTTAATCCCTGACAGCTGCCTGTTCTCTGTTGAATTGGTTATGCCACGTATCTATTGCTCTTAGCCTTCCTATTGCTTACAGATCTAGTTTCTCTATTCGCATATTATTTAAATTGATTCTTTATAATATCTACTCTTACTCCTGTTCCAGTCTGTCTGTCACTATGGCTGTATTTCCTATACACTTTTGTTTTAGAGTTGCTAGCATCTGCTTCCACTGAAGTCAGTCTCTAGCTATTCGAGTCCACTGTATACCTAACATTTCTTTGAACTTTTTGGACCATCTTTGTCTTGGGCACCTTCTGCTTCTCTTCTCTCTTCTTGTACTCCATATTGTTGTGGCGTATGCCCATCTATCTTGCTGCATTCTTATCACATGTCCTGCTCATCTGCATTTGATTCTGAGAGTCTCAAAACTTGTATTTACGTATAGAGTTTTTGGGTGGAATACAATACTCAGTCTACTTACTGTAAGCACGTAGAAGACAAATTAAAAACATAATGCGGACACAGTATTGCACAAATACTCTGTTAAAAGGTATAGAAATGTCTATGCAATGGTACCCTATATTTTCTCTTATGGGTTAATAACCACCGTTTTTTCTGCTACAACTTCGTTTTGTTTACGAAGCATTTCCCCTTCACTCAGAGGTTTGTTTTGAGTACCAAGAATGTGAACAATAGGTGGGGGCAAATCCGCCTTCCCTCTTTCATTAAGTTGGGCATAATTGTGATAATGGTGTTTGACAAAATGCTCCTTGTAAGTTGCAATGTTAACCTTATGAGTGCATAATCCCCTTAAATGGGAAATACATGAAACATTTGATATACGTATCTACTTTTAACGTGGAACATCAAGTGCCTTCCAGCCTGTATGACCTCAGAGGTCATGTTGCACTCGTAGCCAAACCCATATTGATCAAGGCTGCAAATTTTATTTGCATGGTTTAGCGTGTTGTATTTTGGATAGTTGGCGTAGTATATCTGCCACAGTGACACTATCAGTGCTGGCACATTTAGCGATTTCCCTGGAAACCACTTTTTATGTTAACAAACAGAATAGTAATAAAGCACCTGGCGTAAAGTGGATACCAAGCACGAGTGGTCAGATAAACAGATCGCATATCACTTCTAGCCAATGGTAGGTGCGTGACCAGCTGTCCCAAACACACGATGCAACTGTTCCTGGCAGCCAGCTTTCCTGCAACTGCAACTGCGTAATGCGACACACATCTGTGCAATTGCATCAAATTTATTGATTGCATTCAAAACAGCTAACTTCTTCATTTAAATCCTCCACGTCAAACTAAATCAATTAAAAAGCATAGTACAGTACTCAATACAAGTGTAAAATGATAATATTCGATATTCTCGGTTTTAATGAAAAAATCTTGTGTTGCACTCACATGACTTTCTCTGCTCTTGTACTAACCATTCTTATAAACTCTTACTCCTATATCTTCCTGTTACTTGAGATAAATATTTGTATAAAGTATTTTCTTGTAGGTGAAAGGGGAATATGCGAATAAAGTAGGCTTTGAGCAATAGTCAGGTCTTTTAAAACTTTCAGATTCCGTTCTCTTTGCACGACTAACAAAAAGTGAATAACGATGTTTGACAGAAGTATAAGTTCCCCAAAACTCACACAAACAAGGCATATCTCCGATATGGTTCACTCTACCAAAAAATGTTTAGACAAATTGTGTATTTTAGCAAGATCTACATTTTTTTTTTTTTTTTTTTTTTTTTTTTTTTTTTTTTTTTGTATAGTATGATTTGGTCTATCTCTAACGGTTTACCAGTTATGCAAAAGTCGTCCACAGTAAAGAGACTACAGGAGCTATAGCCAGAAAATTCAGGATATACATTTCATTTGTCATCAAAATATCTCAAACATATGACATTTTAATCAAAATCGTTAGAGCCATTTTCAACAAAATCAAAATTTTCGAAAAATTTTCCATGTAAAGGGTAGTTTAGGGTGGGGCTATTTTCTTCAAAATCTTCGTGTCGCATCCTTGAAAGACATTAAACTTAAATACCAACTTTGGTTTTTAACCGACTTTTCGTTTTTGAGTTATGCTGTCCACAGACAGACACACACGCTTTCTAAAAATGCTTTTTTTTTCGATTCAGAGGGCCTCTAAACATATTTCCGGTGAAATCTCGACATCGAATTTTTGGTTGGAATACAATGCATTTGGGGGAAGGGTTCAAAACGGGTATTCCCTATGAAATCTCGATATCGAACTTTTCAGTGGATATAATATTTCGTCTATCAACTAAATATATGTAACAAAGAGAGTAACAAAGACACGAGGACCTTAATCCTTTGAAGCTTATTTAGTTTTCCTTTGGAAACGGAGAGTAAATATTTGGAAATGTAAAAATAAAGCTTCAAACAGGCGCAGGTGTAACGCAGTTACAAAACGAAACAAAGGAAGCACAAGTATATCATTTTCGGCAGAGGATTTGAAATACGCGTTCTGAGTTTTTGTGCTGGTAGAGTGCATATGAATGTAAACACGTACGAAATTCTAGGTAAATAAATTTCCACAGCACTGTCGGTATGCAGTGGTCCAACAATGATAAAAGACTAGTGAATTATGTGTTGAATCCATGCCATCAGTATTTCGTTACTAAAGGATACAAACTAAAATAATCGTTATACCATTAAAATTTACGAATATATGTAAATAAGCCCACGAATGAAAATATGCTTCTTTAAATATAATTTCAAAGGTATCATAAAAGTATTCTGCCTGGTACATAAGTAAAATACCGAAATATGAAATTATCTGCATTCGGTTTCACATGTTCGTTTTTTTTTTTTTTTTTTGGGGGGGGGGGGGAGGGGGGCAGATAAAACATATTCAACGATATCATTTTTTTTTTGTATGCTCGACCATGCCATAAAGCAGTGCTTATAGGCAACTATACCTAACGTGCCTCATTATATCCAACTCTTCATAATGAACTGCTACCCACCAATCAAAAGATCAGGATGTAGCAATGAATGTTTTCCCGTCTGCGCACTTTCCCATGCAGTTCAAAGTCAAACTATCGATTTTCGTATGCTCAATAGAATAACAACTAGTAACCTCCACCAGAATTGCACAAACCAAAGCACCCACATTAATTTTTAACAATTCTGCAATAGAAGCTTGTGTATGAAATAAAGCTGCAATGTTTATTTAATAATTACTCTTAACATTGTAAATAACATTCTAAGAAATTCAATTTGTTTTCTCGTTTTTTAAAGTTTACTTTTTACTTTCTCTACTACGTATAGTAAAGTAGAGGAAGTGTTGTACTCCACCCAAGATTCGAGATTTCACCAGAAATATGTGTTTTAAGTCCCCCTGAATCCAAAAAAGCATTTTTAGAAAAACGGCTAAGTGTGTGTCTGTGTTCAGTCTGTGGACAACATAACTCAAAATCGAAAAGTAGGTTAAAAACCAAAGTTGGCATTTAAGTTAACGAAAAATTGATTTAGAACAGTCACATGAGTTTCTCTAGTCGTTGCACGTTTGCATACATCCTTTATTGCACTCATAGAAAACTTTAGTCTTCTATTCGCGGAAACGATATTCAAATACGAATCACAGTTACGTAGGAAGAAATTCAGAAGTCGTTGCGAGGAGCTCTTGCAGAGGAAATACAATTAAAAAGAAGAAAGAAAATAAAAAAGGGAGAAAACCAGCAAACTTTCAAGCACCAATAACACTTGGGAATATCTCGAAAAGGGCTAGCGCTAAAAAAACTGTTCCATTCATTTAAAACTTTTTAAAATTTTCTCTAAGGCTTTTCATTAAATACTTAGGTTTCAAATATTGGCATAAAGAATAAAGTTGTTATGCGATTATCTATATTCATTATGTCAATGCCTGTTCTTCCTTGAGACATTCTATAGACATAGAAGCCAGGCGAAAGGTTACCACGGGAAGTATTGGATGTATTGCTTTCACATTACTTTCTCTACTCTTTATAGTTTATTTTTACACCATTCTACAAACTATTCTTACAAAAGTTCTTTTTTTACTACTTCAAATTCAGAAGAGCGGTTACGCAAAGGTTACATTACAAATTTTGTTGTATGTATGTAAGAAGGAAAGGCTGAAGCGATCGTGAAATCTTACTTTAAAAATCTGATTGTGCTACATTCACATTAGTTTTCTACTCCTTCCTCAACCAACTACTTTTACAAAAACTTATTTTTGTACTTAATTCATGTTAATTCAGATAAACATTTGTAAAAATGGTTTTATTACATCTTTCCTTTTAAGTAAAATGGGAGGAGACGAATACTGAGCTGGTCAAGAGAGAGAGAGAGAGAAAATCTTTTTGAGAAAGGGAATTATTGAAGTATATAAAATGTATTGTTAAATTCTCTGCGAAAAGCTTCTGAAGTCTCTTCATTCTCAATGAAAGGTGTAGTACTAAACTAAAAGAGATGGCAAAATCTACTACACAAAAGATGTAGAGCTCAATGAATAACACAATTTAGGCCAAATAACATTTTTCTGCAGCTATTTCCGAGATATTCTTTATTATTGGTTGGAATTTTCAAATGCTTATACTCTTTCTAGTGATAAGTTTATTGTTTACTTTCTCTACTACGTATAGTAAGTAGAAGCATTGCATTTCGAGGTCGAGATTTCACCGGAAATATATGTTTTGAGGCCCCTGAATCCAAAGAAAGCAGTTTCAAAAAAGGTCCGCGCGCGCGCGCGCGCGTGTGTACAGCATAACCCCAAAACGAAAAGTTGGTTAAAAACGTTTAATATATTTCGAGGATGTGACCCGAAGATTTTTTTTAAAAAAATACTCCACCCTAAACTACCCTTCACATAGAGCAATTTTCGAAAATTTTGATTTTCTCAAAAGTGGCTCCTATGATTTTGATTAAAATGCTATATTTTGAATTTTCTGGCTATAGCCCTTGCAGTCCTGTTTACTCTGGATGACTTTTGCATAACTGGTAAACCGTAAGAGATAGACCAAATCTTACTATACCAAAAGTGCGGATCTCATTAAAACACACAATTTATACCAGTATAGTTTTTCTGTAGAGTGAACCATTTCGGAGATATTCCATGTTATTTGTGTGAGTTTTGCAATACTTATGCTTTTCTCAAACGGATTTTATCTCTTGGCCGTGCAAAGAGAGCGAAATTTCAAAGCCTTCATATAGCGACCAGCTTTAGAAGGACAATCGCTCATATTCCCCTTACACCTACAAGAAAATTAGTAATGAGATAATTTCTGAAAATGTTTTTCCGAACTAACAATGAAGATAGAGGAATCAGAGTTTGATAGAATAGTACAGAAGTAGAGAAAGTCATGTGAGTGCAACACAGACTATTTTTCTGGGTATTGACAATTACTGCGGTTTCCAGAGGAAGTGTCTGGTGAGCGGGAACGCAGGGTCCAGTATCACGTAAAAGAAGCTAAAATGTGCATGCGCACCGTAACGCAGGAAGCTTGCAGTTCTGTCAACAGTTTCTATTCGTAGCCTACAAGGAGCTGAAGCTGTCATAGAGCACAAAAGTTTCGGGCTGGTTTTCGATATAAAAGCGGGCCGCGCGATACGATCGAAAATCGATATCATTTCACGAGGTGAATGGGCGGGCGGGCTGCCTGTTGCTTCCTCGCAACTGGACGGCGGAATCGACCCCAAGACCGCAGCTCCATTAGTCACCGTGAAGTTAGGAATAGCTTCATAACGAGCTTCTATCTTGTAACACCTGGCATTGGGTGTATGGGAATACTCGGGCCCGACAACACCTGTGCAAACATCCAGCACGTGCCTACCTGGCCAAGCGAATTTCGTGAACCTCTGCCCTCAAAAAGATTCAGGGCTACAACTGTAGTCATAAGAACCCTTGAAAATATCTGTGTTGCACTCACATGACTTTCTCTACTCTTGTACTAGCCATTCCTACAAACTCTTATTCCTGTATCTTCTTCGCGTTAGTTGAGATAAACATTTGCAGAACTTACCTTGTTTATTTCCTTGTAGGTGCAAGGGGAAGGGGAATACAGTAGGCTTTGAGCGATTGTCAAATCTTTTGAAGCTTTCAAATTCCGTTCTCTTTGCACGGTTAACATAAAAAAATGAATAACGATGTTCCATTTCACAGAAGTATAAGTTCTCCAAACCTCACACAAATACCAAGGAATATCTCCGAAATGGTTCACTCTACTGTACATAAACTGTGTGTTTTAGCAAGATAGTAAGATTTGGTCTATCTCTTATGGTTTACCAGTTATGCAAAAATCATCCAGAGTAAATAGGACTACAAGGGCTATAGACAGAAAATTCAAGAGACACGTTTCATTTCATTTCTTATAAAAGTATCTCAAATATATAGCATTTTAATCAAAATCGTTAGAGAAATTTTCAAGAAAATAAAAGTTTTCCATGTAAAGGGTAGTTTATGGTGGAACAACTTTCTTCAAAATCTTCGTGTCGCATCCTTGAAGGAGATCAAACTTAGATAGCAACTTTTCGTTTTGAGTTATGCTGTCCACAGACTGGCACACAGACACACACACACACACACACACACACACACACGCACACGCACACGCACACGCACGACCTTTTTCTAAAAATGCTTTTTTTAATTCAGGGGTCCTCAAAACCTATATTTCCGGTGAAATCCCGACATCGAATGTTTGGGTGGAATACAATACTTCCTCTACTTTCCGTAGTAGAGAAAGTAAAAAACTAACTTCCTATTTAAGGTGTTAGAAAATTCAAGCCAATCACAAGGAATACCTCGGAAATGGTTATCTCTACAAAAAGTTGACGTAAGTTGTGTGCTTTAACCAGATCTACATTTTCTCTCTTACGGTTTATCACTTATGCAGAGGACATACAGAATCAAGGACTTCTGAGGCTATTCGTAGAAAGTTCAAGATATGCAATTCCTTTGTCATGAAAATATGTAACATATTTTAAGGACAGCAAAACTTTCAAAACATTCTCAATGTGAAGGTTGGTCTGGGGTGTGAGATTTTTCTGAAATGCTTGGTGTCGCATCCCGGAAACATAGAAAACTTAAATACCAAGTTGCTTATATAACTGGCTTGTTTTTGAGTTATGCTGTATACAGAAGCACACAAGAGCAGTCGCGTACGACATACCTGGGCTTTTGTTTTCGGATTCAGGTACCTCAAAACATATTTCCAACGAAATCTAGGTATAGAATTTTTGCATGGAATGTAATACTATATCTATTATACACGAGGTAGAGAAAATGAATGGGCTTTTTTTTCTTCTTCTTCTTCTTCTTCTTCTTCTTCTTCTTCTTCTTCTTCTTCCCACAGAAAAAGGTTGAATATCTTCCAACAATTCTGAGTAGACTAACACATACTTCAGACGTTTAGATTACTAATAAAATATTTCACTTAAAGTTTCTGCCAGTGACCAGTGGAGAAATCTTCCAACTGAGTAAGATGATGAGCGCATAAGATGCGGAAATATCTGTTGGGTTGGATTAACGAGATGTTGGCTATTTGCACTAAAAGGAATAAAGTCTGGATGTTGTGAACACTGATGCTACACACTAGTTCAGTGTTGCAAGTGGAGCTGTATAAACACGTTCACTTCTCTGAAGTCAGAGCAATACTGGCAAGCATAAATTTGGAGAGATCACCGCCCTAAGGCATCCATAAACTTGGAAAACCACAAACTACTGGATGTGGATCGATATATACGGTGGAGGGAGGGGGTTGGGGTGGTGCTGCTTTGCAAATGGGAAAGCCAAATGTTACCTTCTTTACGGAACACCTTAGGCTTACATAGGAATGGCAGGCATGCCCTACAGCAACGGGCGAGCAATTCAAACTTCCTTCAGCTTTTCCTAATTTCGAATTTTGAAGTACACCAACACAGATGACCACGTAGCTCAATTTTGTAGGTAATTACATTATTTCGGGCAGTTAAGGTGATTGGGAGTACCATTGTTACAGAACTCTTTCTTCTGTCAATCATCTATTGCCTGGCATGGATTTGCAGGGACGTGCTCATCATAGTGAATTTTGGACAGCTAAGGTGATCGAAAATACCACTATCAAAGTATTCTTCCGTTTGCCATCCATCTATTATTCTCACCACAGTCCACGGAATCATTACATTTTTTGGGCAGCTAAGATGATCGGGAACACCTACCATATAGTTGGAGCTTTCTTCTCGCTACCATACTTCTACTGCCTGGGGGTGCTCTTCCATACGACTTAGATCATGTATGCATTCACTGTTTGGACAGCTAGAATGTTCAGGAATACCACGGTTACAGATGTCTTCCAGCGGCCGTCCAGTGTCCCTGGACCTGTTCTTCTGTAAGGCCTTCATCTGTGTGTTTATTACATTGTTTGGATAGCTAGGATGATCAGCAATTGTACTATTACAAGTTTCTTCTTGCCTGTCCATCTTCCGACTGGAGTGGATGTATCTGAAGGGCTTTGCTACGCGGCCTCCATTGTTTAAATAGATTGAACAACCAAAGTTGTTACAGGTTTCTTTCCGCAGTCATCCATGTACTTCGTGATGTAGATCCGCCTAGACATGTTCTTCTGTATGTCCCATAACTTCCTGTATTATATTGTTTAGAGAGCCAAGATATATCTGGTTAGACACTGTGATCAGTAATCCCACTGTTACAGATATCTTCTCGCTGCTGTCCATCTGCATAGAGTGGATCAGTCAAGACGGTCTGTCAACGGGCCCAAGTTGGGGTTTATACCCATCATAGCTATATATAGCGATCTTTTGTCAGAACGGCTCCCATTGTCATTTACTAATTGCATTATTTGGGTATCGGAAAGGATCACGAATAATACTATTACGCTTTTCTATAGCTGCTACCTATTGACTAGTTTGACAGTGTCTGCATGTGCTGCTCTGAATTGCCTCTCATCATTGAAGCATAGGTTAGATCCTTCTGGACAGCGAAGCTGAATATAAATATGCAGGCTCCTTCCTACCATCTTCCGTTTACTGCCTGACGTGGAGCCGCCTTTGCGTGCTCTTCTATCACCAAAAATTACACGGTTTGGCTAACCAAGGATGTTCATCTGGTCTCTGACATAACTATGGTTGGCTGTGCTCACCAGTGTGACGTCCATTATGCACGTATTTATTGTATTATTTGGACAGCCACAAATGTTCCGGAATTCTGCTGTTACAGGTTTCTTCCCGATGCTGCCCATCCAAGATAGATATGTCCGAGTGTGTGCTATTGTATGGTCTCTTATCATAGATACACCAAGTGTACTATCTGAGGTGATCACGAATTCTCCTGTTACAGGTTTCTTCCCGCTGCCGTCCATCTACTGCCTGGCGTGGATCTGCCTGGACGTGCTCTTCTGTACGGCCTCCATCATGCATCTATGTACCATCAGCGTGGACCGATATTTGAGTCTGAGGTACCCCATGAAATTCGGCCGCAACAAGACCAGGAGACGGGTCACCCTGAAGATCGCCTTCGTCTGGCTTCTATCCATTGCCATGAGTTTGCCTCTGTGCCTCATGTACTCACAGGTCTGTCACATCTTGGTACCTTTATTTCTGTGATCCATGTGACTCGCTTATTCAGTTGATAGTTCTGCGCTTCTGTCCTGAGAAAGTTAATCTCAGTTCATGTGCCCCTTCTCTAACCTGGTACATTTACTTCTGTAGAACATCCACTTGCATTATTTTGTCCTTTGTGTGTATGCATGAAGTGCTCCAGGGTTTGAAAGTATTGACACAATACAATTTTACACCACTTCCTCTATTCAAACAGACAACAATTTACACAGATTAATCTAAAACTAAGAGAATATGACTGAAAGAAGAAATACTCTATTCATAAGTTTTACGCATCGTATCCTTCGTATCAACAGAACCAGTTTGTTGTTTAACTAAAAATGCTTTAATGAATATAGGTTAAACCAAGCGCCTCAATATCTCACTGCAATATGAATGTATCAATGAACATCAATAGTCCAGAAATACAATTTGAGGGGAAATTGCAATTATGGTGATGGGGAAGTGACACAATGTGCCGGTTCTCCCCAGCTATGGTATAAACATTGTTTGGACATATTTGCTGTTTGAGCGCTTAAATATGTATGGGTGTGTATGCATATGTGAATCACAGTATTTTTCGCTGTATATTTATGAATTCCCAAATTATGTGTTTTTCTAGAGCATGCACGATCTTAAAAACTATGTCACTCAGTTAATGCAATTAATGTAATGTTAAGTACATAATACTAACGCTATCTTCCAGTATAGTTACCTGCAAATTTCCATTTGTACATCCTCTTCCACTTATAGTGGAATAGTGTGTAGGATTTTCGTGAATTAACTCCTGCTGTGAACACTTGTTGCTTTGTATATTTATTTCAGCGTGGCAGATTTGCTCAGGCGTCCGTCAGAATCTTATTCTCATTTGCACCAAATTGGAAACCTTGCGCAAGGTCACGTTACGGTTAATTTAGAAGACTTAATTGTAACTCTATCAGAATTCCCCGTTATCGCTAAGTTCACATCTAAATCCCCACAACTCAATTATACCCCAATTTACACCAACGCAATTATCTCTGACGAGCAACGCGAGAAAGACACTCCGTCCGGTTTGGCTTCTTGCCTGTTCCACATGCTGCTTCTATTTCAAGCAGGATAGAGAGTGTGTCCATAAACGTCAGTGCTTCTTCTGATTCATTGCATTCCTGCATCTACATTTTATTCGTCAACCAACAAGCCTGCGCACTTTTCCAACAAAAATGATACAAATCTCAAAAACTGATATATGGATTGCGGGTAGAAAAAATCTGATGTGTTGCACTCACATGACTTTCTCTACTCTTGTAGTAACCATTCTTACAAACTCTTATTCCTATATCTTCTTCGTGTTAGTTAAAATAAACATTTGTACAAATTATCTTATTGCTTATTTCCTTGTAGGTGCAAGGGGAATATTGGAATACAGTAGGCTTTGTGCGATAGTCAAATCTTTTAAAGCTTTGAGATTCCGTTCTCTTTGTACACGTAACATATAAAAAAAATGAACAACGATGACCCATTTCATGAAAGTTCCAAGTTTTCCGAAACTCACACACATAACAAGGTATATCTCCGAAATGGTTCACCCTACAAGAAAATTTATTGAGACAAATTGTGTATTTTAGCAAGATCTACATTTTTTGTATAGTATAATTTGGTCTATCTCTAACGGTTTACCAGTTATGCAAAAGTCGTCCAGAGTAAATACGACTACAGGGGCTATAGCCAGAAAATTCAAGATATACATTTCATTTGTCATAAAAATATCTCAAACATATGACATTTTAATCAAAATCGTTAGAGCCATTTTCAAGAAAATCAAAATTTTCGAAAAATTTTCCATGTAAAGGGTAGTTTAGGGTGGGGCTATTTTCTTCAAAATCTTCGTGTCACATCCTTGAACGACATTAAACTTAAATACCCACTTTGGTTTTTAACCGACTTTTCGTTTTTGAGCTATGCTGTCCACAGACTGACAGAGACACAGACACACACACGGACCTTTTTCTAAAAATGCTTTTTTTGGATTCAGGGTGCCTCAAAACATGTATTTCCGGTGAAATCTCGACTTCGAATTTTTGGGTGGAATACAATACTTCCCCTACTTACCAGTAGAGAAAGTAAAAATGAACAGCGATGATCCATTTCACGAAAGTTCTACGTTTTCCGAAACTCGCACACATAACAAGGAATATCTCCGAAATGGTTCACCCTACAAGAAAATTTATTGAGACATAAATTGTGTATTTTAGCAAGATCTACATTTTTTGTATAGTATGATTTGGTCTATCTCTAACGGTTTACCAGTTATGCAAAAGTCGTCCAGAGTAAATACGACTACAGGGGCTATAGCCAGAAAATTCCAGATATACATTTCATTTGTCATAAAAATATCTCAAACATATGACATTTTAATCAAAATCGTTAGAGCCATTTTCAAGAAAATCAAAATTTTCGAAAAATTTTCCATATAAAGGGTAGTTTCGGGTGGGGGTATTTTCTTCAAAATCTTCGTGTCGCATCCTTGAAAGACATTAAACTTAAATACCAACTTTGGTTTTTAACCGACTTTTCGTTTTTGAGTTATGCTGTCCACAGACTGACATACAGACACACACGTTGCCAACTTAAGTCCAATGTTGCCTATTCGCGTTGTTTACTCGCTGCTAATTTCTCTTCATTTCAGTTGTAAAATAGTACTTGTCACTAGTTTTATGTCGGAAGTAATGGTAAAAGTAATGTAGAAGTAGCCTAGGAGTGTTGTGAAATCTGCTATGATATTGTGTTGCAGAATAAAGGGGTTCAGTGTGACAGTTCTGTGTAGAATATGAGTGTGATGTGTGATTTCTATTCCATTGAACTAGCTTGGGCCAAAGTAAATGGAATACTTCAAGAAATGTAACAGGTGACTTATTCTTACATGAATTGCACTCGAGGATATCTCACTTGAAAGTCTTAAGTATAACACTGGCTATTTAGGGTCAGCACCTTCCAAAGAGGCCATATGCAAATAAAAAGAAACTGTCCATCGACAAGTATAACTTACATGGAATATTTTACGAAAGTTTTGATTTTCTCAAAAAAGGCTCTAACGGTTTTGACAAAATTACGTTATATTTACGATACGTTCATGATAAATGAAATGTATATTTTGAATTTTCTAGGAATAGCCTGTGAAGTCCTCTTCATTCTGGATGATGATGATGTCTTCCATAAGAGGAAGTATGTCACTTTCTTGACAGTGGCCCGAGAATGTCATGTGAATGCAACAGGCAAAGTGTTAAACTTGTTTCGGTGTTGGCAACGCTTGCCCTGCAGGACGGAACTTTACACATTCAACAGGCTGATAGGTTCCGCTGTGTTTCTGCATCATGAAGTCTGTATTGCTGACAGACTCCATGTCTTGGCTTTGTTAGTGTGTCTATTGTTTCCAGGTTCCACAACATTTATACACTAGCTAGAACCTACCACTTTATAAGTCGATGAGTGTCATTGTGTCTTTCTACATCACTCGTGCTTGTCTTGCAGGACCAAATTCCTTGCTGGTGAATGGAGCCTGTCATATCAGGTCACTACAGAAGCTGATAGGTTCCACTGTGCATTTGCAGATTAGACTTCGTGCCTATGTGCGGAATTGATAGGTTCCAGTAAGTGTTTCTGCATTAACTGGTGCTTGCGTTCGCAGGACTAGACTGCATACTGGTGGATGGAACCTGCCAGATCCCCAGCATGTCTCTACATGATGATAGATTTGCACTATGTGTTTCTGTTTGCAGGACCAGGAGCCCGTGCTGATACATGGCATTGTGTGTTTCTACATCACCGATGTTTGTATCTGCAGAACCAGACTCCATGCTGTTGGGTGCACCTGTCAAGTTCTCCGGCATGGTTCTACATACCGATAGGTTATATTATGTCTCTACATTATCGATGTTTGTGCTTGCAAGACCTCCACTGTGCTGGTGCTGGAACCCGACAAGCCAGCGACTTCACTCTAAATTCCATTTGTTTTCTGCATAGCTCGTATTTGTGTTCCAGGACCACGATTCCGTGCTGGTAGATGGAACCTGTCAGATACCCGACCCACTCTACAAGCTCATAGGTTCCATTGTGTGTTTCTACATCCCGCTGGGAGTGATGCTCCTGACGTATGCCCTCACTGTGAGACTGCTGGCAGTGCAACAACAGAACCTAGGAGGGGGGCCCGGAGCAGCCCCTGCTGGGGGATGGTCTAGTGGTTGGCTGGGCCCTGGTACACCATCTCTCGGTATGTCTCCTTGCATCACTAATTTTATGTTTCGATAATCGTACTTCACATACTCATAAGGCAATAATGCAATTATAGCTGTTTGCGTTTATATCATACTTTTTGTTTTTTCCTATTACCCATATCATATTACTTGCCTGTACTTGAAGGAACTTGCTCGTTTATGTCAAAGAGACGGCCTTAGAATTTCCTTCGCCTCAGATGCATACTATTCAGGTGTGTGGCTGGTGTGAATCACGAGAAACTCTAGATCACTCGTTTGGAATTAAGATTTTAAACCTAGCTACTATTGAACGCAAGTACAGGTGTTTTCATTCCGATTCTGGATCTTTCTAGTTTCTTTGAATTAAATAAAATGTAAACACTTTCAGAAATCCTGAAGTTTAAACCCCTCTATGCCTCCAACAGAATGTGCTCTCTGGGCTTTTGTAGATCATGGTCAGTTAATGAATACTGTAATGTTTCGCCCGTAACTTCGTCGGGCATCTTCAGAGAAGTGAAGCAAATCCTCGCAGGTTTACAACTAGAATGTCGCTTGGTGGAGCACCCGAACTATACAGTGTGTCCGTAAAGCCATGGTGCAGTTTTGACCGGTCGCAGAAAAGGAACGAAACAAGGTAGAAATGTGTTATCTTCATCAAAGGAAAGGAAAACTCTCCAAGTTTACAAACATGTTCAATACACTTTGGTATAGCTTCCATCTGTTTACCTTCTGGCTGTTAATTCCATATTCAATGTAAACACGTGAATGTTCTTCAGTCCATGCCCTGAAATGTCCACCACACACATGGATTGTGACCTCACACTGTTTTGTAGGACTTGCTCAGCACTGTCACATCTGTACTCCAAAATAACAGTTTCTGTCTATCAGTTGAGTGGACAGAGTAACAATTTCAGTTTGTAACCCTAAAAGCAAGTATATTTCTTTAAAACTCGATGAACTGACGCTGAACTTTCCTTTAGTCTGAAATGGCATGACCCGATATGCGATTTGGTTCATTGTGTTGCATCATTGCTTGCTCGCACACAATGAAAATCAGGCTACATACTCTCGTTGAGATAATCTTTAATGTAGCGCACAATTCAACCTTTGGTTTGGTTTATTTTAGCCACCATACGACTATATTATTGCACCATGACACCACATATAGGCGGGAGGGACCAGGAACAACGCCCATCGTGAAAACCTGATCACGTATACCTTCTATGGCTGCCTAAGCAACATAATCTGTTGAACAAAATGGGCCACAGAGAGGAGTCTCATTCCAGCAATTCTGTCAGCGACGAGTGACCACAAGGTGATGCCGGAGAGAAGTAGATACGTCTCGACCTCCACAGGGTTTGAAACGGTGACCTGGGGTACTAGAGCTTCAAATGGTAGCCCACTGCAACAGAGGGTTTGCCATTATTACTAGCAATACTTCCCTGAGGCCTCTCCACGAATGTAAAAGAAAAATCGCTGACGCTGTACACTTGCGTCGAGAGAATGCCTATATGCCATGAATATTGACTTTTTCTCGACCACACATTTTTTTTTTTTTTTTTTTTAATTATGAACTAGAGATACAATTAAATCATATTCCGCAAGGAAAGGCAGCAGAACAATTCACGCTGATTTGACACCAACTTTTCTTTCTTTTTGCCTGGTTGCTCCGGTATGCCATTCACGTGGTAACTAAATTAAGATCGTTAACTTGGTATATATTTTAAATTTATGCGATGGAATTAAGAGCCAATTACGGCACTGTTGCAACTTTAATGAGGTGCAATTATACCGAGCGTTATCCCATTCACGAGTAGGGGAGGAAGGGAAGGAGGCATTATTCTCCACTTGGAAAATTTCTTCCTCACAACCACACGCGAGTTTCCTCTCCCGCCCCACCCCATCCCCATTTCGATATCTAGATCTGAATGTGCTTCATTTCTGAACTAGGAATTGGTAGACATTATAAACTGGAACCAATGCAGCACAAGACGATCTCCTGGCTGATAACTACAGCTCGGAAGTTCAAAACCTATCGACTGTCCAAAAATACCTACACAAAGATCTAAACATATCCTACAAGAATCGTGTTGCTGTTGCACTCAAATGGTTTTCTCTACTCGCTCTTGTACGAACTATACTTACAAACATTCTCCTTGTAGGTACAATGGCTTTAAGGTACATCGTAAGTGGTGATATTTTTTCAAAATGTTCAACTTTTTTATTGTACCATATAATAGATCTGACTTTCTAGTTTTCAAAAATGTATAGTTTCCATGCTATTTGTTACCAGTGTGTTTAATTTAACAATTTGTACAATCAGGTTAGTCTAGACACGTAACTTATAGAATTTATGTTTTCAATATTTCTTGAAATTAAAATTTTCAACACCTTTAACTTTTTCAATATCAATCAAGCACTTAAAATTAGCTACACAACTCATTCATACATCATTTTTAAGCTTATTAGACATGGAATGATGTGAACCAACAACTATGATCTTAATACAAATCACAAAAACTCTGTAGGCAGTTAAACAAAAATTCAGTTGGTAAAAAGAGGAATTTTCAATTTAAAAAATTCATAACCTTTTAAATGGCCAGTTTACTTGATATAATTGAGGTTCACATCATTGTACGTGTTCAGAGAAAGAAAATGGTGTATTAAACTCTGGAATAGCTATATTTTTATAGAAACTACAGAGTTTGAAAACAATTTTTTTTTCAATTTTAAATTTATTTATGGTTAACCAAAAATATTTTGAAGTGTGGTAGTGTAAATATTTCTAGTTTATTATGCAAATCATTAGCTTAAACGTTTTAAAAATTCTGGTTAAAAATATAGATTTTTGTTTCCAACATGAATGTACCTTAAGCGACAGATAATCATTAAAGAATTGGTCGCTATGTGATGGTTTTGAAATTTGTCTTGGCATTGCCAAGGGATAAAAAGACGAAAAATTGCTTCCTATTTCTGAAAACATCTCTTTAAAGATTCAAACTAATAACAAGGAATATCTCTGTAGGAATGTCTTTTATGGTTTACGAGGCTGCAAATATTGATGTAATTTTGTTCATTACACTGCCCTCAATTACTAATACAAATAGCTGCACTTATAGCTAGAACACCCTGTATTAGATTAGTACTACCATACTGAGACAAATTTCTGATCACTCAAATGGAATTGTGGGTTATTCGGCCTTTCACAGATGCAGTACCTTAAGCAACACCGCCTATCTTCATAAATAAAGAGGTATTTATTGCTGTAGGGTTCTCCTTTTTTTATCTGCCTGCCGTGAATTCCTCTATTTGCTAACCGCCTCGTTAGCTGAAGTTAACGACACACCGCAACGATAAAATCAGGTCCCGCTTGTGTTGGTGTGTCCGGAGATTGCATGCAAAGCTGACGTAACCGCTCACTGTTTATTCCAGGACTGGAGAGGAAGTGCACGTGGCGTCGATTGCTCACCTCGGCCAACTCGGGGACGGTGACGGGCCAGGGGAGTCCCAAGGGAACCTTGGTGCCTCCTGGGGGACCTCCAGCTACTCCACAACACTCCACCGACACGGAACTTACCGCCCTCGACACCCACGAGCTCTGGTTGACGGACTCCACCATCCCCGAGCACACGCCTTCCACCATGACTGCGCTGCACCAGTTCGGGGCAGAGATGCTCAAACTGTCACGTGGTCTCGAGAACGTGGCACAGCCCAGCTGCCCTCTGTCGGGGCAACAACCCCGGCACACCAGGTACGCCTCCACTTTTAATGGGGCTCTCAATTTCATCGCCTTATTGCCAGTTCCACCAATTCTGGTTACTCTAATAATAATTAAAGACTCGTTAAATTATTTTTTTGCCAATCATCGTTATGACTAACAACCCGTTAAAAACTCAAGACTTCAGCCCAGAAAACAATAAATTTAATTTTTCATTGCTCAAATCTATAAAACTTAAAGTCCAGAAATGAATTAATTTATGTTGGATAGAAATCCACACCACTGAACAAACTCCGACCAAATGTTTCACAAATAATCTTTGACACGTGATCAAAATAACTTGGTATTTGAATTTCAGTAACGGGCATCAAAATAAAACAACGCAAACGGAATCCAATATAATTGTAAATTTTATTCACTATAAATAATGACAAACTTCTATGGTGTTCAATCTTTACCAATTAAAAATTGTGTGTGTGTGTGTGTGTGTGTGTGTGTGTGTGTGTTGTGTGTGTGTGTTGTGTGTGTGTGTTGTGTGTTGTGTGTTGTGTGTTGTGTGTTGTGTGTTGTGTGTTGTGTGTTGTGTTGTGTGTGTGTGTTGTGTGTGTGTGTGTGTGTTGTGTGTGTGTGTGTGTGTGTTGTGTGTGTTGTGTGTGTGTGTGTGTTGTGTGTGTTGTGTGTGTGTGTGTGTGCGTGTGTTTTATATGCTTCTATACGTTACACCGATTTCGACTAAGCTTTGCACACAAATAATCTTCGACACAAGACGAAAATTACAGTCTAGAATTCGAAATTCCACCACACAATTATTTAATTTAATGTAATACCTAACAGAGCTCGTAAGACTATCTCTATCTTTGCTAACGATAATCGTAATAACTCGGACATTGACAACACAAGAATACTTGCTTATGATTTCACGACTCACAAAATAACAAAGGAACAGCGAGTTGATATATTTCTTGATCTCCTTTCTGATATCGATCATGGAGTAGTAACAGTCAAATTTGGTCTTGTTTGGACTTTGGTTTAGTGTTGGTTACTGAGAATAAACAAGCTTTTATTGGTTAATATTACTTCTTCCACATGAGATTTGTTCTATAAATAGCGACGAGGTAGCCCGAATGCCACTCAGCTGCACTGATTAGGAATCATCTATATCAACTAGTATTTGTGGTTATTCAACCATGTTTTTTAACAGTATGTCCAAGCTACTTTTATTATAATATATATTTTCGATCTTTATAATGTCTCAAGAATTTTAATTCTTTAAGTGTCTTATGTAATATCTCTTAAATGCCTCCAAGGAAGCGCAAAGCTATTACGCAGTGCAACCTAAGGCTAAATGTTGTAGGGATAAACTATCAAACCACGAGCAACACCAGGTATTTAAGCTAGTAATAAAATAAATTTAAGCTCATATCAATAAATTCAGAGGTTATGCTCCAATGTTCCGATATTGCAGTTTCTCCATTGAGTATGTGACTAGTTAAATCTTTTGCATTAGTTTTTTAAATAAAAATTCCAATTTATACGTCATACATTCTAAAACGTATACTTTTTCATCAACAAATACTAGTCCATTGTCTTCATTTTCCTTATTTTAATGCTTATTAATACAACAGAAAACTCAGATATGTTACATACACTTTACCACCTTCATGTTATCGAGATAAACGTTTGTATAAACAATTTCATTACAGATACAAAAGGAATAACGATAATCAACTTTAAAAAACAGGTTGCTAAACAGTGGCCTTGAAATTCTATAATCTTTTCACTATATCGCGAAAACCAACTGATTAACGACAGCATTGAAAACTGTAAATATCCAAACCAATAACAATGCATATCTCGGAAGTGGCTATTGGCAAAAAAACTTATTAAAAATAAATTGGGTAGTTTAACTTTTAATCTACCTGTACGCTGAACAGAATTTCGAAAGATTATTACCAGAAAATTCAAGATGTGCATTTTATTTGTCATACAAATATGTTAAATTTATAATAACCAAAATCACAAGTTATTTCCACAAAATAAATTATAACGAAACATTTTCCATTTAAAGAACAGTTTGGTGGGATGAGGGGGTACACAGAACTCAAATACTAAATATTTATCAGACACTTCCTTTTTTTTTTTGTTATGCTGTCCTTTTCCTGCCTCTGGTTCTCATACGCACAGACCTCTTTATAAAAGGCTTCCTGTGGGTTCAGGGCCCTCAAAACATTTCTCGGTACTGAATTTATGGGTACTTCCTCTAGTTTAATTATGTAGTAGAGAAAGTAACAAAAAATGGAGGAAAAACCATCAACATGCCACCTTGCCTCTTTACGGATACAAATATGTAAGAACATTTCTATAGCTGATGCAAAAGCTATAATTAAAATGTTAATGCCGCTGTTACTCGACCTTATTCGCATGTTAAGTAACACTCACACCGCAGGCCACGTGGCGATTCATTAACAAACAGCTTTTTATGCCGCCGAGAAATTACTTCCGTGTGTTATATCGTGGGATTCCATTTCTGCCGCCGTGCGTGATCAAAGACACAAAAACTTTCATATTTTCCGTCAGCTATTATTTTAATTTATTTATTGTTCCATTTATACCCCACTTTTACTTATAATTGTCATACCGGCGGTCTTTGACCTTTGGAACATATTACCAATTCGGTAAGTTAAATATTTCTGTATTCAATCACACACTTACAGCTTCTGGTGAGAACAGGGCATATTGGCTAGAGAAAAATTCCCACCCGGCTCTACCCACTGAGCTACCGGGTCAGCCTTCTAGCTAGCCATTACAAACATAGGTAGGAGGCACAATTTCATAAAAACTGAAGGGGGCCAAGTAGTCTGGACATTCAGAAGTTACACCTTAGTCAATTAATATCACTGCTCAGTGGTTTTTCCTGAAATGTTTCTGAAGTCTATTAATCATAAGTGTTTATTTGCATTGATAGCTTATGTGGTTGAGTATAAAAATTATTTCAGCGTACAGAAAAAATATAAAATTTCTGAATCACAATAATAATGTCATAATACATACAAGTGATATTAAAAAAGGAACATCTCAAGTGTTCCCATTTTTATTGTTTTGACTTTGCAAAGTTATTTTTTTTATCAATTTCTAGTGAACTGATATACATAGTTAAATAATTGAGGTTCAGAAGACAGCTGCTTATATTAAGAACAAACATGCAAAAGTGTGATTCTGTATTGCAAGTAGTACCAGAGAGAAAGGTGTATGAATTCACATATTTTAGGAGTAAATTGTACTATTTTTCTGCTCGATGAAATACTTTGTATAGATCCAACCACACAAGATATCAACGCAAATAACCACTTGATATAACTGTCAAGATTTATAGAATAATTCATAAAAACTTCGAGAAAAACCATTGGAATTTTAAGAGCACTGGTAATTTAATTTAATTCACTATATGTTCAGACTATCTTGTCCCCGTAACAAATGTTACACACGCAAAATCAGGAACTTTAAATTTAAATTTGCATTGATCATCGGTAAAATACGTAATACAATAGCTTCTGAGCATATTTGCCTAACCCTAATGCGAGGTCTTCATGTACAGCGTTCAGCTGTTTAAAACCCGTGTTCCCCGTGACGAGTATGAAACTTCTCTTACACGGGTGCGTTGCAGGTTGCCTGTCTAGGCTTGTGCAGGGGATTCCACTTAATTTGCCCTGGGAGACGAAGATTCATTGCTGCATGGAGAGAAGTTATTTTAATATAGCTCGATATTACGTTTGTAATAAATATGTGACGATGATAAATAAAGCAGTTTATGTTACTAATCAGCTCGTTAATGCGGACAACAGGCAGGTTAAATTAGATATTACCTCACAAACGTGCAAACATTATGTAAACAAGTAATTGGATATACCATGGTTACAGAAGAGGAACTGCAGATATTTTGTCACGATACTCCTAAACACAGGGCTGGGCAAAATGTTGGTATACGTGGATATATGATAATGAAATACAAAGTGTGCAAAAAGCCCTTACATATACGAGAATATACGTAAAACGTATCTGAAATATATTTTGTGTTTAAAAAAGATGCATATTTTGTGCAATAAGTTTCTCTTACGGTTTACCAGTTAAAATCTCCTTTCCAATGAAGAGAATTAACTATTTCTACAAACGACATACACTTTGACATGCATATAGCTATAGCTTAAATATATCTATAGCCTTTAATCTATATCTTTAAGACATTCGTGGCGAAAAAAAAATGAAGCATTTTCCATAAAAGGTAGTTTTGGGTGGGAAATTTTCTTCAAAATCTTCGGGTCGCATACTTAGAAGACACTCAACTTAATTTATCAAGTTAGGTACTATGGTGTCTTTTCATTTTTGAGCTACACTGCTTACAGACAAACACACCTTTTTTCTAAAAATTTGATGTGCCACTCATATGATTTTCTCTACCCATTCTTAAAAACACTCCTCTTCTACTTCATGTTAATCGGGATACACTTATAGAAATTGCTTTATTACATATTTCCTTGTAGGTACAATGAGAAGAAGAGAATATAGTAGGCTTAAGCCATTTTCAAATATTCTAAGAGTCGGTCGCTACATTAAGGCTTTGACAATGTATTTTGTTCGCATAATAAACACGAATAACGATTTCCAGTTTGAAAAGGGCATAAGTACTGGGAAATTCAAACATATAAGGTATACCTCGGAAATATTTCACTCAAAAGGAGATTCCTAATAAATCCTATTTCAATAAGATCTACATATTTTGTCCAGAAGGATTCTAATTATCTGTTTTTGAAATTATGCAAAATTCATAAAAATGTGGATGAGTTCTGTGATATTCCTAGAAAATTCAAGATATACATTTCATTTGGCATGAACATATCCTAGACATGTATTTTAATCAAAATGTTACAGCCATTTTTGAGAAAAATAATATTTTTAATTATATTTTCCTATGTTCACGGTATTTTGGGGTGGGATTTTCTTGAAACTCTCGTGTCGTATACTTCGAAGATGCTGAACTTAAATACCAAGTTAGGTTCCACACCTCCTCTTCGTTTAAGTTATGCTATTCACAGGCAAATAGATTTAAAGCCATGGCACTACCTAATTTTTTTATTCAAGGCACTTCAAAACGCGCATTTCCAGTGAAAGCCGGGTATCAAATTTTTGGGTGGAATGCAATATCTTCTCCCCTTACTATGTACATGGTAGAGAAAGTAAAAATATGTTTGGATCCAAGTGACCTCGACAGTGTATTTCCTAACAATATCCAAATAAAATTGTGTGGAATACAACACTTCCTACATCTACTAGATATGTGACCGTGCATTACTCTTCGATCCACTTACGCCACTTTTGTTTGAATATTAGCATAGCCGTTATTACAGCAACAAATTTAATTCCAAAGTTCTCGACACTATCAAGAGCAAAGCAGGCAGAGTGAGTTTCGTGTCTTCCACTTAGAAAAGGTTTCCCTTGAATGGCTGCTTGCTTCTGACACATCTCCGAACGCCGTTAGTGCTTAGGAATTTTATCTTTGGGGAGGAGGGACGGAGCCCCTTTGAGATTCTTCCATAATGATGAATTTATGGGTGGCATAAATCAAGGCACAGTTTTAAATGTAACGAGCTCTTAAAACTTCGGTTACACAAATACCTCCTACAAAACTTTCAGCATTGAAGAACTCAATATGCTATGCCATGGGGATAAAATCAGTTGCACCTGACTTTCTCTACCCATTCTTCTACAAATCATTCTCATAGAAGTTTAATACACTACTTCATCTTAATCGAGAAAACACTTGCTGAAATTGTTTTATAATAATAATACAGAGCATGTAGAATGGGAATACCTAACGTTCAGTCAAATCTAGTGCTACGTGGTGGCTTAGAATGATATTCTGTTTGTGGGACCACCGGTAAACACATAACATTAGTGCACACTTATATCTGCAAGAAGGTACTGATAATTTAAGGGACACCGGGAGTGAATTTTTGGTCAAAATTGGTCAAAAAGTAGAAAATTATTTGTTTACATTAAAGTGTTCCTGGAACTCCTGTGCATCTGGATCAGCTAACAGTTTTCACATCCCCCACTCCATGTGGTCATTACGCCCAGTGCTCTTCCCTTAACGTACACAGCATGTTCCTATACAAAAGCCTGTTTTTCTCAAAACTCCATTTCTGCATATTCCAAATGTACGTCGCGCCTCAGGCTTGCTTCAAATTCAATTAAAATTTCCGAAAGTATTCATAAATAGCAGCTAAACAATTCTATGATTCCATATTGATGTTATCATTAACATGAACTCCAAAAACATTTCTGTATGAAAAAAAAAAAAAAAAAAATCAATGATTTTTAAGATTAAATTTTCTTTGATATTAAAAAAATATGTACAGCATAATCAGCAAACGAATTTGAAATATCTCTTGATACAATTGTTACCCATGTTTTAGAGTATCAGTTCTGCCAATATAAACCAATTTTGAAAAGTCGGTATGTGGTATCACATTCTGAAAATGTGCTTTAAAGGCATAATTAAAATTCATAAAATAATTTATATATCTTAAATGAATTATCCAATTTTAATAAAATTTGGTGTACATCGTATTCTCATATAATTACAAACACAGTAAACATTTCAAAAACATATAGGTATCAAGAAATGTGGAATTTTCAAATTTCACTCCCAGTGTCCCTTAAGAAGGCGAAGATTAAAAAACTGTTCTCTTTATATGGGACAAAATTTGTGAGAAACGTCACAGTTTCACTTAATGTAGGAGGACGAGTCGCGTATAACTAGAATTGCACTCTACGGTTCGGTAGTAAATTGTAGGATTACCGGTAGTATTGATAGCATTGGTTGGGAAAGAAACAAAACACAACGACTTAAAGTCAAACCTAATGATCACAAAGAATGTGATCATAACTTTGGTCACTGTAATCAAAATAAAAATTGTGCTTTTCGGTTCAAAATAACTTCACTCGAGATCACTGTCAGCGTCTGCATGTTTTTGAAGATACCAATGTTCCGTAGGTTAGGCGACCTTTATATACCCCCTCTCAATTTCGAGGAGATTCAAAGTTCAACGCTTCCTGTTTTTAGAGGAATCTAGTAAAGCATGATTAAATAACGTAAACAACGCGATTGATATGAGGTAACACCCGATAGGTATGCAACACATCTAACACACAAATAACGCGGTTATGTATTTTCTGGCCAGTTCTACTAGGAAAACTACATTTGTTTACGATAGTCTACGGTAGGCTGAGGTAGTTTTACAACTCTACGTATAACGATACTCCGCATCACACACTGTATTTCAAGATTCATAATGAGCTAAATATTCACTTCCATTTGCCTAGACCAGCACGACGAGGGGATTCTAAGCTTTGAACTCAGTGATCCCAATATAGGATGGCCACTTCTAATTGCTCTTCACTGTTCTTGATGCATGTTAAACCACTGAATACACCCGATTGTGATTAAGAGATAACTTGTTTGTTGCAGCGGTCGAAGTAGTGCCCCGGAGAGCCTCGCCAGTTCCCAGACGTCACTGTTCCAGACGCACTTCGAGAGCACGTCGCCGCGCCGGAAGCCCAGGAGAGCTTCTACTTTTCACCAGGAGCCTTCTTCCTCCACCACGACCATTACAACCTCGCCGCCCACATCTCGCAACGCGTCCAGAAGACGCGGTTCCAGTTTCCATGGAATTCGACGCAACAGGGCAGCGAGCGACTCCTCTTCAGTTTTGTCGGAAGCCTCGGCTTCCTCGGCAGCACCCCGACACCACAGTCTCACCGGCGTTCCGTCCCCAACACCCACGGCAGGCAGCGATGAAACGCCGGAGCACACGAAGAAAGCCAAAATTTCTTCCACGTCATTTCCTTTACCACCTCCATGCACATGTCCTTACTTCGGCGAGGCCTCGGCCGATAGTCCTAAGAAACCGCTTTCCCCTAGACCCGGAGAAATGATTATCGTGCCATCATCGGCAGAAGGGTGCAACAAACTGAAAACCCAACCCCATCTCTGTGTGTCGAGAACAGAAGCAGAAGACGTGCGCTCGACATCCTCGCTCAAGGTGGAGACGGTGTCCACTGGCAGCGGAGGCCCAGTGTCGCCGATCTCTCCCAGTAGCAGGAGAGGCACGATGTTTGCTAACATCCTGAAAGCTCGCCATTCTTCCGGGGACGGTAGCAACACCGTAGTTACTTGGGATGCCACTTCCCGGATGCACAGGAGAGGTTCCAGCTTTGGGGGCTGCAACAACGTCCGGACTGTATTGCCTCAGAAAGAGAAGGGGCCGTTACTGAGACGGTCCGCCACTCTACGTCAGCACAACGGAGCCTCGACACCCTGCTTGCTGACCAGCGGGACTACGTCAACAACTCCAGTCAGCAGCAGAACAGGCACCATCCGTAGCCACCACAGTCGGAACTCGAGCGTCATATCCAGGAACTCGTCTCGGCACGGCAGGATCATCCGTCTCGAGCAGAAGGCCACCAAGGTCCTGGGAGTCGTCTTCTTCACCTTCGTCATCCTCTGGGCGCCTTTCTTCGTCCTCAACCTGGTGCCCAGCGTGTGTCCGGACTGCGAACGCAATATCGACCACGGCGTGTTCGACTTTGTCACGTGGCTGGGCTACGCCAGCTCAATGGTCAACCCCATCTTCTACACCATCTTCAACAAAGTGTTCCGTCAGGCGTTCAAAAAGGTGCTTCTGTGTAGATATCGCAACCGCAGGTGGCGCCCCGCGCGGTAACAAAAAGTGCTAAATGTGATACTGTGACAATCAGTGTGCTGTCTGTGTATGTGGGCGAACAGAGCGAGCTAATTTCTATTTGTGTCCCTGTATCACTCCCTCACCTCTTTGGTTTCTTCTTCTAATTACAGTGGTATTCAACATGTGGTGCGCGACCTACAGGAAAATATTATGTAATTCTGATTTGTTACCATGCTGTACTCGGTTTACCATACAAAGAACATTTTCCGGACTTAAAAGTTATTTTAATACCTAAATGTGCATTATTTGAAGTGATAAATAAATTCAAACGTACTGTAAGCGCAGGTATTCTATTCTCAGACAGCTACGAATAGACAGATGCCACTGAATTATGCTATCTTCGCCACAGTTGTGATTATACAACAAAAAGGTTACTTTGTGAATTCAAATAACTTAATTGCCAAACTCAAAATTACAGCGAGGTGTGCGTTTTTGTAGCGAACATAATACAGCAGCATTAACAGATTTTTTATAAAATCCTAGCATTATAAACATGTATTTCATTAGTTAAATCCGTGAATAATTGCGTCTTTCTACTCTGGGTGCCATTTTGGTTGCTTCGCAACAAGGACATACTAATCTTAGTCATTTAAACAACTTGCAATTTTTGACAGTTCACTCACGTTCTCCGATATAACTCGGCGATTTTAATTCCCGAGCGACATTAAAAGAGAAAACTTACAAAGCAAATCCACAGAACTGAGATCAATTTCAAACTAACATAGGCCAAGTAATTGCTACCACTTCTCAGAGGTAACTACAGAATGTAATAGGCACATCTCCTTATTTGACATATACAAGTAATTCACTTTTCTTTTTGGTATTTATGTTGTGTGTTAGAGCGACAAAACCTTCCAGTCACTCATACCGCCTCGCCGGACGGCCGCGCGCCGCGAGACCGGTCCTTCCAAGGATTGTTCACCCCGTATAACATTACCTGTAGAAGAGATATACGTGAATGTGTAGTTAGAAAGATCCCTTTCGAAGAGTAACATCAAGATGTCCTTTCCTTTAAACAAAATCCAAATGGGGGATTCGTTCTATTAAATACACTACGCTGAAAGTGCCAAAAATAAACATGTGTCAAGATAATAACCCTGAGCGCACAGGAAGTAGGTCTCTAACGTCAATAATCACTGAGTAATTTCGCCAAATGGTCAAATGCAGTAAATAATTAAAACTCCCCAGTAGCCAATTAGATATAGTGACTTATTTACCAGGGTCATGACCAGGGTAATTGCTTTAATAATGCGGTTTGTGCTGCCGACGCCTGAGTACATTAAACGCAATAAGCCCTTGGACAGCTCCATGCAACTTAAAGGAGAAAACTGTCGGAGTGGCTTAGGTTGCAGATTATTCCTTCAAGAAACTTTATTTTTCTACTTTAAGGATATATTTACATTAAAAAAAGCTTTAAATATATCTATCGTTTATGTTTATGTCGCTTCTATAAACTACTCTTGCAAAACATTATTATTATTATTATTATTATTATCATTATTATCATTATTATCATTATTATCATTATCATTATCATTATTATCATCATTATCATCATTATCATCATTATCATCATTATCATCATCATCATTATCATCATTATCATCATTATCATCATTATCATCATCATCATTATCATTATTATTATTATTATTATTATTATTATTATTATTATTCTTGAAGGTGCAAAAGATATACAATTCTGTGCTGCATTTGGCAATCCACTCTGTAGAGGACCAAGGAAAACAAATCAATGACAACATGCCACTTCAGAAAATGTAAGCACTGAAGATATAAAACCGATAACTGGGAATATATTACCAAAGGTTAATGCGCACAAAAATATTTTATATTGAATGGTTTGCTTTAACATCTACAGTGTGTCCGTAAAATCGCGGTGCAGTTTTGACCTGTTGTTGAAAAGCAAGAAATTTCTCTATTATGGAATATTCCACAATACAATGGGTTTCCTTCATCCCAAAACGAACTTCTGCCTCCAGAAGTCCCTGTCCATAGCATCTTCCTCCTTTAACCCTCTTCCCTCCATACTCCTTTTTACCTCATCCATCCAGCATTTCCAAGGTTTTCCTCTTCTTCTTTTCCCTTCTACTTTCCAGTTTAGAATGTTGTTGGGTATTTGATCCTCTGACATTCTAAGCACCTGTCCATGCCATTTCAGGCGTCTTTCTGCTACAATTTTCAAAATTTTTTTGTCAACTTGCATAATTTCCTTTATTCTATTATTCCGAACTTTATCTTTCCTGGATTTTCGTGCTGACCGTCTCCAAAACTCCATTTCCAATACCATTGATTTGTTTGCTTGTTGTCTGCTTATGGTGCAAGTTTCAACGCCATATAATGTACATTGGAAGAGTGCTTGGTATGTTAAATTCTTAGTTCGATGTAAAATATATGTGCTCCATAAAAGCACCGCTTATTTTACGTGGATCCTCGCCATCCTTTATCATTGCAGTTACTGGAACTCGAGCTCATGACATTCGGCTTTCAATGGATCGCAAGTCGTATTCCTAACGATCTTAACTACTCGAATCACTTATATTACAATGTCTGAAAGAGATAAATACCGCTTTAAAAATTAGAGTAAGTGCGGTATAAAGGGTGGAATGGATCTTATTACATTCCTTGTACTACGTGTTTCATAGGAGCATTAAAAACAAAAGTCTAACGGTATTTTGTTCTTTGATCAGCCGATTTCGACAAAATAAATGGCATTTGTTCCAAACTGGATGCGTAATTCCACAGGAATGTACGAATAGTTTGTTACTTGTAAGATGCGTAGAGTAACTTATTTCTGACATAGATTCGGTAGTAATTATGGGAGTAATAACACAGGATTTGAAGTAATTAATCACTTAAAACAATTGAGGGAATACTCCGAGCAGCTTTTACAGACGTGAAGTAACTCGGCAATGTTACGTTGAGGTTAGTCAGGCAACAGAACCTGTTTCTTGATGTGAACAGGTCGATCGCTTGCACGATGGTTTAGGCAGCTAACGATTCTGATTGGCCTAAACTCGCACAGTAAACATGGAATGATGGGGCATTGGATTTGTTTACGTTCACGAGCCACCACGCTGCGGTGTTTATGTACTGAGCTAGGGAAAGTGACACCTACACAATCTGCAGTGTTGCCAGCTTGATTTCGACAAAACTAAAACATCTCCATAGGAAATGGTCAGAGACAAATGTGTAAGATACAAAAAGGGGTTCCAAATACCGAGAGCTACCACTGGTTTAAATTAATGTAATGACGTCTATTCCACCCTGTATATAGCAAAATAGTTCACGCATTTAAAGGTTAAAGGGGCAAAAACATACACAAGGAGTACGAGAAAACCAGATGTTAAAATTTCACGTTCCATTTGGACATTGTGCAGTATTTTTATTCAGTACCTACCCTGTACACTGTACTGGTCTACAATGTGCCTACTTCAGTGGAACGGCCCCCTTGAGATAGCTACCGACTTAGTTAACAAAGGAAGGAAACAAAACACAAACATCTTGTTTCTCTGCATCGCCCTTTTTAACAGCATTATCATTCCCTAAGCATGCTGGAGTTGAATGTAAATCCGGCATTCGCTACAACCCTTGTGTGAACTTCAGGGATCTTCCGATTCCGCACAGCAACCAACGGCGTTGTTCCTTTGTGCAATGAAACGGCGTCCCTTCCAAAAGTCCCCACACCCCCCCCCCTCCACAACTCTTAACTGAAAAGCTTTGTGAGAATACGTACAAAGATTTCCGTTTCAGGTCTTGTTGAAAAACGAAAGTTACAAACATGGCTCCAATTCTTTGTCATTTGAGCCGTTTCAGAAAAAGGGGACCACTTTAATGAACACCACATGTCTATATCAATATCACAAAGAGAGAACATTTGTTTGTGGGGTAATCTCAAAAACCACTCAACCGATTTTTATCATTCTTTCACCACTGAAACGCCCAACTCCTTCTGATGAACATGGGCTATAAAGCACTTTAACTTAATTTTATAAATAAGTAAAACATTAAAATGGATTTACAAAGTCTTTGTACTTGAGCGTGAAAAAGTGGAGTTACAAAAGAACATGCTTGCAAAGAAGGTCTTAACTTTTAGTTGGGAATGTCGTGGAGCAGAAAATAGTTGCTCTGTATAGTGGACGCGAGTGCAGTTGCCTCGCAAAAGAAACGCATCCTAGACACAATCAATGAGTCACAAATCCACATCCACGCTTCATAAAAGGGAAATTTCTATCTCTGTCCTTGAAGACCAATAACAATCCTGATGTTAAGGAAGTAACAGTCACATGTTCACTCCCCGTGGAGTTTCACTTGTCAAAACTCTTAATTATAGTTAATTCTGTTTCATTCGGTGCAAAAGTTCGAGTTAAGAGGTTGCAACTATGCAGAAAAGGCCTGAAGAGGGGGGGGGGGGGCATGTATTGTAAAACATTATAATGGTTCCTCAAAGGAGGCGGCTAAACTGCACACGGGTTGACTAAGAAGACTGTACTGCATGCAATGTTGTGGGCCGGTCGTACATCAAAACAGGCGCAGGGTCAGCTACCTCACACCACTACGGAGCTAGACAAGACGCGAAAATATAGGCCAAGAACCAAAACCGCTAGCAGACAGTTCGGGAAGCTTCGCTACCCGTTCAATTCCCACAGAAATCGTCGGTACCTCATTCTCGGCTATATAAGCAAGTCGGCACGGATAGAGAAATAAATGCTAGGTCAGTTACAGTGAGTTTATCGTCGGGGTCAGTTTTTAATGAGAGAGGAGAATACGAGCAGTGTTTTCTGTCAAGGTTACGATAGAACAGAACAGCTATGAGTTGCAAGGTCACGAATTGAAAATTGTGATACAATTTTAAGGGAAATAAAGTGCCATTGTTAGTTTTAATGTATAAACCTTTAATGCTTGATTCAAATGATAGGTCGCCATTTGTTTCTCGTAGTCTGAGTGGAATCTCAAAGAAAGTTTGACAATCCTGTACCCGTTTTGTGCTAAAACGAAATATGTAATAAAACTGGAGACTGGGTATTTATGGACGCTCTTAAACTGCTAGAATTTTCAGAATCCCAATCTATTCCCGCTTAATTTTGCTCAGAAGCCTTTATATCAGGCTTGAGGTTCCTTTACGTGTCGAGCCACCTATGGAAGTTACGCTAAACCATTGTTTTTACATGCGAAAGAAAAAAAAAACCATCGTCCTCCGACGTGTTTGAACAGTGTCCTTGGAAACTAGAGGTCCACATCATCCTCCTAGACCACGGAGGACATGCGTAATTAAGCTATTCGTGTGAAGGTTTATCTCGATTAACAAAAGTTCTAATGGGTTAAACCATTAATAAACAATATCTATTATTAGGAAGTAAAGACACTGAACTCAGTTTAACTCGATCGCCTAGGATAATCACAAAGTTGTGGCGAGAGATAGTTATGATAATTTAGACTTCAATGTTAAATTCTATTTTACTGGTCGAAAGAGGTCCTTATCAGCATGCTGGAAAGTCAAAGATAATTCCAAACAGATTCGATGGTAAATATGTTGAATACCACTTGATACAGTGCCTAAAATATAGTTTTACTAAATAAATAATTAGTTCTATTTTTATGATTGGCATCCTTAAATATCAACACAAATTTAAGGGTACTTGGTAATGAAATCATTGTCATTTTCAAAACGTGAAAATCGAATCTCATGTGAAATGCTCCACGTGAAGGCAGCTTGGCCAGTTTTAACATTTAAGATGGCCAATTAGATTTAAGCGTCTCTTACGCACAGTAACTTTTTACCACGTGCTGCCACCGCTACAAATGTGGTCAAATTTAGAGTAAACATTGTCACCCGCCTAATTCTTGAAAATGTGTTCACAGAACATGAGTTTTAATGCTAAGTTGTTTGCTGTATAAACATTTTAGCTCAGTAAGATTTCTTTAGTATTTTTAGTATGTTTAAATACATATTTTGGAAAACTACCCATGTTGCACTATGCTAAAGATTCCCTGATGTTTCAGTGACAGCATTGTTTACAGAAATATTGATTTTGGGGAATTTCCTGATATAATTGCTAGCTGATAATTACGGTTCTGATGAAAGAATCACACAAAATTTTGGAAAATTATAACAGCTCCAATAAACATCTATTCTACTCCTTAAATGTTATCCAAAGGTATTAACGATTAAATATTTGAACATCTACAATGAATATGCTTCATTTTAAACTATACTATTAATGGAAGATATAACAATTTACCAGTTTAATCAATAATTTGACCACGTCTTTGTAACTAGTTCAAGTTTTTCTATAAATGCCTGTAACAGTTTGAGAAAAAAGTTGTTTTTGTTTTTTCACTGCGCTACAAAAAATGGTCCTTTCGGTGCAAGTTTTAAAATGCACGACTCACATTTACATCCCAAGAATATCAGTTTAACAAAATTATAGCATTTTATATAATTATAGAAAAATGTAAATTATTAATGCACACCTTTATTTCACAGACAAAGCAATTTTGTTTACATAGCTAATCGATTGTAGTTGCTTAAATAATTTCTCCATCAATAACTTCTTTTATTTAGTAGGAATATATGTTAACCATCCCTGTTGCAAAAAATCAAACTGCTTGAAATTTGCACCCAAAGGAGCATTTTGACATTCATGGAGTTGGAGAAATGCACTATGAAAATAGTTACTTTTAGTATTTGAAGTGTGACCTTTTAACCTTTAAAACGGTTGTTTAAATGGTCACGTGACAACGGTTTATAGCACAAGTAGCTGAAAATACATTGGCGCAATAATGTACAGCTACCAAAGCTAATTACTGTGCAAAAATCCAGAATGCAATGTTTTAATGTTCGATAATTGTTATTCCCCTAAAATGTTCCTTATTATTCACTGAATATGGTTCTTTATAACCAAAGATTAAACTTATTGCACAATTATACAAACAAAAGGATTAATACAACGTGTTACAACTTTCATTTTCTAAAAAAACTAATAATGTATGACATTAAAACTTCTAAATACAAAACTATAAATACTGGTATCACTATATTTAAATCCGCTTAAGAAGCATTAAAGAACGTGCACTAAAAATCTGAAAGAAAGTGAAAACAAATACAATATGAGGAACATTTCAAAGAGGGGAGAATGTACAGAAAACAAAAAATTTAATTCCACTATTATTAGGTCCATTTCAAAATCGCATTGGGGAACTTCTAAGAGAATCGTTCTTTTCTGGAAAATGTGTTGACAATTCAGTATCTAGTACCCTTAAAGAAGGTATATATGAATAAATGTTCTCCTGCTGCTTCTCATCTCAACTGTAACAAATGCATATTAGATGCTGCAAACATTTACATAATCCAGATTTCGAACACTTCAATGATTTAAAACTAAAAAGGGATCATGTTTTGGCAAATATTTTGTATATTTTAAATCTGTATCTCTGGAAACTGCTATACAAATAAAGGTATATATATACGCTTTTATGTGAAATATTTTATAATCGTAAGAGAGTGTCAGTAGTTGAAGATCAGTGCTCTGTAAGAGGTATTTTTATTAAGATTGTGCCAGTGACAAAACGTTTTGTGATGTTGAGAAGAACGAAATGCTTGTGGTACTGAAATCAAGGACTACTTTCAGCGAAGACAAAGGAATGCATATTCTGCCTAACTCAAGTTCTTGTAACACTGTGTGAATATTGTCAACACATGAATAACTGTGATTTTTCAGTGTTACGAGTGAACTGTGAAAAGCTTGTGCTATTTGTTTTTAAACAGTGGAAGGGAGTTCTGTGTCACGTGACTATGTAATGAGTGAAACGAAATGTTAAAACCACGTTCGTTTGCCGGAAAAATAAATATTTCTGCGTTATTTTCCATGTGCTAAATGTGTTATCGCTTAAGAATTAAATGTTCTGGGACGCAAATGCAAGTAACTACTCGGGGTTTGGTACAAAATTCACATTCAAGGTTTTGTTTACACTTTAAAATAATTTGATTACCATGTAGCGCTGTTTCTACTACATACTTCATGTTATCCTAGATAAATATTTGCAGAAATGGTTTTCTTATCCATTTCGTTACAGGTACAAAGAGCGCCAAAGAAAATCTCGCTGCACCTTGTGTGTATGTGGCACCACTTATCGACACCGTAGCCATTTCATTGGTTGCTTTAGGTCACAGTGAATGGGTATGCCATACATTCTGGAGTTTCACCAATAACCACAACCAAATTGCGTAGAGACGAAATGTATGTTTACACCTGGATCGTATTGGTTAAAAGAGAACGTGAGTGCAATCAGACCTCTTATGATTGGTAGCCATTCCTTATCGGCTATGCAGGACATGCCTTTGAAGAGGATAAAATATAAAGGGAAAATTTGATGAGCGGCCAGGTTAGCGGTGAAGCTCACAACTCAAAAAACTCCGGAAAACGATGCAAAATCCACCAAGAATTTTCTTTGGCACTGTTTGTACAAGGAGACTGAAGCAATACAGAAGGCTAAGGCGATAATTTTCAAAAAGCAGACCGCTAAATGACGAATTTGAATTTGCATGCCCTTGAGAAAAATGAATACAGACTAAGTTTAAAGCAGTATACAGCAATTCAAACCAATAACAAAGCATTTCGCGGAAATGGTTAAAGCAATAAATACAAAAATGATTTTGTGCTATCATTTACACATAGGTAACTATACTTAGCTATATGTAAATTACAGCTAACAAAAGAGTAACCTACAATCCTATAGGTTATTATAGTTCTCTTTAAGTCCTATAGTTATACGGGGACTTCGTGTTTTTACTCTTTGAACTTTTAGTTTAGATGACTGCTGGTTTTCGTCTTTTTTAAACTTAATTCCACACCCACATGCATACTGTCCATACTTCCGAACTCTATGGAAGGTGGGAGTAATCCTAATTAAAGAAAAATACCCACCTCTCGGGGGATTCAAACCCGGGACCTACTGCTCATGTCAGCTCGCACCAGTCGACCACCTCAACCTTATTATATATTTTGTGCAGTCAGATTCTGTCTATCACTTACAGTTTACCAATTATATTAATCTAGAATTAAGATGATTTCAGAGGCTATTCCCAGAAAATTTAAGATGCACATTTCAGTTGTCATGAAAATACCCTAAGCATATGATACCTAATTTAAACAAAGTCTTTAAAACCACTTTTAAGAACTTAAACAATAACGACAGATTTTTTAAGTGAAACTTCTTATGTGAGGGCTTTGAAATTTTGATCCGCAACCTTTTTGTGTGACTTGTGAAAAGTGGTGGGGGTAAACACTGTGTCGGGTGGAGCGGGAGCAGTGTCTCGCTTGCCTTCGGGTATCGGAGAAGAGTGAGACATACGCTCTTCTCGCTTTCTTTCATTCTCCTTGTCCGTGTACTGTGTTCAGGCGGCGTGGCGATCACCGAGTACAGCTGTTGGTCCTCAACAGAGCAACACGTGTGTATAACCAACGCATTTCGAGTATTGTTTAGTGTTCTCCTTGTTTATAATCTATTTTTTTATGTAAAGCGTTAGAGGCGATGATAAATTTTCTCGGAAATCTTCATATCATATCCTTGGAAGATACACAACGTAAACGAAAATTTGGATTCCAACCGACTTCTTGCTTCAACTTATGCTGTTGATACATGCACATACACACAGAGACCTTTAATAAATCAAGTTTTTTTAATTCAGATAGCTCAAACGTGTATTTGTATGTAAACCCCATGTCGAATTTTAGGCTGGATGGCAATACTTCCTCTAGTTACTAGGTACGTGGTAAAGGAATAAAAACGGGGAAGATATCACGTGAATAAGATAAAAGAATTAACGTAGAGGTGTTTACAGGCTCACATCGTCCATTACTGAATGTTCGCGCCCATTTACTGCTGCTTACCAGCAGTGGTATTAAACATGCACGCTATATATTTTGCTGCAGTCCTGTGAAGAGATACGATGATGGCCATGGGACAGACACACAGATAAACCCTGGTCTAACACAGCACGTATACAAATAAATGCAATATTCTATAAAGCTATTAAATGTTCTGGCCTGTCCATTGTGAAAGTCTTAAACGCCTCCTTTACCTTAAGACAACACCTGTGAAATTGGACGAACATCTGGGAGGGAAAACTGCAAAAGTGAATGTTCTGCTTTCTCCTTATGGTCATTTGGCGCTTTTATTAGTGAATATCACAAAAGTTATCCTATGTGCAGCCCTTCCAAAGCGTCCCAACCCAGTATTGTAATGCAAATTGCAATATTTTTCTGAAGTTTTTTTTTTTTTTTTTTTTTTTTTTTTTTTTTTTGTCTTCTCTCCTCCCAATACTTAAAATGTTTGACCTCTTAATCTCTAGAACTTCATCCACGATTACTTACGAGACTAACATAGGCTGTCATTTGTATTAAATATTTCCAAAGCCATAAAAATAAAATCGAAAAATGCCAAAATACAAAGGGCTCGTTCTTTCCTACTATAGCTTCATTTGAATTTAGAAAGACCTCCAAGGTGTGATTGTTAACATTGGTCTGTTAAAGGCAAGTTGGATGAAAAAAAAAATCTGATGTGTTGCACTAACCATTCTAACATACTCTTATTCCTATATCTCCATATTACTTAAGATAAGCATTCGTACAAATTATCTTATTGCTTATTTCCTTGTAGGTGCAAGGGGAATATTGGAATACAGTAGACTTTGTGCGACAGTCAAATCTTTTTGACCTTTGAGATTCCGTTCTCTTTGCACACTTAACATATAAAAAAAATGAACAATGTTGTTGCATTTCGCTAAAGTTTAAGTTTTCCGAAACTCACACACATAACAAGGAATATCTCCCAAATGCATCACCCTACAAGAAAATTTATTGAGACATAAATTGTGTATTTTACCAAGATCTACATTTTTTGTACAGCAAGATTTTGTCTAACGGTTTACCAGTTACGCATAATTCGTCCAGAGTAAATACGACTACATGGGCTATAGCTAGAAAATTCAAGATATACATTTCATTTGTCATAAAAATATCTCTAACATATGACATTTTAATAAAAATCGTTAAGAGCCATTTTCAAGAAAATCAAAATTTTCGAAAAGTTTTCCATGTAAAGGGTAGTTTAGGGTGTGACTATTTTCTTCTAAATCTTCGTGTCGCATCCTTGAAAGACATTAAACTTAAATACCAACTTTGGTTTTTAACCGACTTTTCGTTTTTGAGTTATGCTGTTCACAGACTGACACACACACACACACACACACACACACACGGACCTTTTTCTAAAAATGCTTTTTTTGGATTCAGGGGGCTTCAATACATATATTTCCGGTGAAATCTCGAAATCGAATTTTTGGGTGGAATAAAATACTTCCCCTACTTACCAGTATAGAAAGTAAAAAAAGCTGATTTTTTAAATTAATAGAATTAAAATGATTAAATCCAGAAAAAAAAAAAAAGCATTAATATTTAGAAACACGCCGATTTTTATTGACAGTTTTTACGAGATCGTTATATCTATATTACATTATCATACTGTGATAAAAATGAGAGGTCCTTCAAATGGATTTTTATATTTTTTAAAGTTGTAAAAAGGCCTCAGCACCCAGTGTATTACGGTCAAGGATTATAAGTAGGAAATGATTAAAAATATGCACCCAGACTGTCGGTAATTCACAACCAAGTACTCTTAAACGCTTTTTACCAAAATGATAAATGGTTTTCATTTGCAGGTTGTTATTAAAGAGCTCTTTCACAGCCCACGTTTGAGTATTATCTGTATGTTCTGAGTTGTTATTTTGAAGTTCGACAACACTAGCGCTGTAAAAACTCGGACTAGCGGATGTAGAATGAACTGTACAAATATGTGTTTATAACTGCAAATAGTTCTAGTAGATCAAATTTCCTGCGCACTTCGCTTGAGGATTAAAAATAAAATAATTCTGTTTACATGTATTAAACACAAGTTACGTTTAACGAATGGGAACCCTGCGAAAACAAAGATAATTGGGGGACAGCTCCAACAAACAAAAGCCGTATTTCAGCTGTGTGATGCTTGTTCACTTGATAACCATACTCAGATTCGATTCTATATCGAGGCAAATGGCCCAAGGGAGCTATTTATGACTGACTTCAGGCGCCAATGTATACCGTTCTATTTACGTCATAAATTATTCATTTCGCTATCGGCATCAGAGATAAAAAGATTCAAAAACAACACTCAACATTATAGACTACAACGTTTTGATACTAAAGCTATGATTGAACGTTTAGTTTACTTTTGTGTTAAAAATCTTAAGAGTCAATCGTTTAATTCTTATTGAAAAATCTTGTGTGCACTCACATGACTTTCTGTACTCACTCTTGTACAAATTATTCTTGTTAATCAAGACAGACGGTTGTAAAAATATTTCCTTACATGCACAATAGAAATATGGGACTACAATATGCTTAAGCAAAAAAGACATCTTTTAAGACCTGATCGCTATAAGGTGGCTTTGAAATTCTGTTCTCTTTGCGTGATCAGGATATAAAAAATCTGACGTGTTGCACTCGCATGACTTTCTCTACTCTTGTACTAACCATTCTTACAAACTCTTATTCCTATATCTTCTTCGTGTTGAGATAAACATTTGTACAAATTATCTTATTGCTTATTTCCTTGTAGGTACAAGGGGAATATTAGAATACAGTAGGCTTTTTGCGATAGTCAAACCTTTTAAAGCTTTGGGATCCCGTTCGATTTGCAAGCTTAACATGTAAAAAAAAATAATAACAATAATAAATAAACAACGATGCATTCGACGAAAGTTTAAGTTTTCTGAAACTGACACAATAAGGAATATCTCCGAAATGGTTCATCCCACAAAAATGTTTATTTGGATATAAATTGTGTGTTTTAGCGAGATCTACATCTTTTGTATAGTAAGATTTGGTCTGTCTCTTACGGTTTACCAGTTATGCAAAAGCCATCCAGAGTAAACAGTACATAGTCTATAGCCAGAAAATTCAAGATATACATTTCATTTGTCATAAAAATATCATAAACATATGCCATTTTAATCAAAATCATTAGAACCATTTTCAAGAAAATCAAAATTTTACAACTGTTTTCCATGTAAAGCGTAGTTTAGGATGGGGTTATTTTGTTCAAAATCTTCGTGTCGCATCCTTGAAAGACATTAAACTTAAATACCAAATTTGGTTTTTAAGCTACTTTTGGTTTTTGAGTTATGCTGTCCACAGACTTGCAGACAGACTCACACACGGACCTTTTTCTAAAAATGCTTTTTTTTGGATTCACGGGGTCTCAAAACATATTTCCGGTGAAATCTTGACATTGAATTTTTGGATGGAATATAATACTTCCTGCATTTTCAAAAAAATATCAGTCAAGCATATCCTTTATCAAAATCGGTGGAAGCCATTTTTGAGAAAACTAAAAATGATAATCTTCAATTTTGTTTGAGACGGGGGAATTTGTTTGAAATTACTGAACTTAAGCATTTAAGTTTTGTATTTATCGAATAACGTTGTTCTTTTAGTATTTTTAGAAACAAATATATTCCGGTACCTTAAATCGTGCATTTCGGGTGAAATCTCAATCTGGAACTTTTGGGTGGAGTGCAATGCTTCACGCGTTAGGTGGCCAACAGGAGACAAAACTATAACATATGGTCGGTTTTGCAGCGGACAGCCTAACCGGGGATCGATGCCCTGTTGCAGCCATCCCTTAAATCAGAGCTTATTGATCCATCTTAGTGCCCCAACAAGTGACGGCTATTTTGATCATTAGCTCCCTGCCAGATAATAAAAGAGGCAGGAAACAAAAGACAGCGTTGTTCCCTTGCCTTGCAGCGCAACTTGGCGTAATTAACACTGTTAGCAAACCAATGCGCACCAGTCTTCAAGGTGCAAGTTGGTGTTATAGAGGCGTTTAAGGTATCTCCTAGTGACACAAATAAAAGTTTTATTTTTAATTCTGGTTTTATTTTCTTGGCTGAAAATTATTTTCAAATATTATTTTAATTTATTTTATTTACTTATTTATCTATTTAATCTACCTTCTTCATTTGATGGCTGCCAAAAAGATTAAGTATACTTCAAAATTAATTTTTTTTTAAAAAAAACACGTTTTGCCCTCACATAACTTTCTCTACTCTTGTACTAACCATTATTACAAACTCTTATTCCTATATCTTCTTCATGTTAGTTGAGATAAACATTTGTACAAATTATCTTATTGCTTATTTCCTTGTAGGTACAAGGGGAACGTTAGAATACAGTAGGCTTTGTGCGATAGTCAAATCTTTTAAAGCTTTGAGATTCCGTTCTCTTTGCACGCTTAACATATAAAAAAATGAACAACGAGTTCCATTTCACGAAAGTTCTAAGTTTTCCGAAATTAAGACACATAACAAGGAATATCTCCGAAATGGTTCAACCTACAAGAAAATTTATCGAGACATAAATTGTGTATTTTAGCAAGATCCACATTTTTTGTATAGTACGATTTGGTCTATCTCTAACGGTTTACCAGTTATGCCAAACTCGTCCAGAGTAAATACGACTACAGCGGCTATAGCCAGAACATTCAAAATACACATTTCATTTATTATAAAAATATCTTAAACATATGGCGTTTTAATCAAAATCGTTAGAGCCATTTTCAAGAAAATCAAAATTTTCGAAACATTTTCCATCTAACGGATAGTTTAGACTGGGGCTATTAGCTTCAAAATCTTCGTGTCGCATCCTTGAAAGACATTAAACTTAAATGCCACCTTTGGTTTTTAACCTACTTTTCGTTTTTGAGTTATGCTGTCCACAGACCGACAGACTGACAAGACACAGACACACACTTTTTCTAAAAATGCTTTTTTTTTTAATGCATTTATTGGATTCGGAGGGACTTGAAAACGTGTGTCTACAATGAAATCTTGCTATCACTGGGTAGGATTTCTTGGGTTTTGTAAAACTCACGTCAGTCCCTTTAGTGGCATGACTTGCCATAATGTATCGTATTTAAACAACGAACGCATCGGAAATAGAACGTTGTGCATAGGTCTCCAAAGTTCGTTGCCTGTTCTCGCTTCATCATGTGTCCTCAGGCGACCCCGATCCCGACCTTAATCCCCTGAATTACTAATTCCCAGCAGTTTTACAGTACCTACCTTCCTAACCACCCTAGTCCGTGTTGCGATGGACGCATGCTCTAAAATCCCCATTGCGACACAGTTTTAACATTCAAAGGGAATGAATACCTTGGCTTATGCCGCAGTTTTAACATCATGAAAATGTTAACTTCTTTTTCTGCTCTTTGCATCTTTATGCAGTAACTTCACGTCCATCTAACTTTAATTTTGCTTTTACCCCTCTATCCTTCTCTCAGCCATCTAATGGAGGATAGAGCAACTTCCGCCAACATTTGCATTTAATTAGTGTACGAGGAAAAAGCCCCCGTAATTTTGTCCCAACAGGATTCGAAGCCTGCTCATCAGCTTTTAAGTCAGACCTGTATAGGAAACAGAATATATAACAGATTTTATTTCTTATTGAATGTTGTGAGGGATAGCTTTCAAACCATTTTATAATGCAGTTATTTTAACTTTTAAAACTGTACTAATTTTCATACTATCGTTAGTTTTTTTATTTACTTATTACATTCCTTCTAATATGTGCTGCATAGCAGCATTACAAACAAAACAGTCTATCGCATTTTATCCTCTGACCAGCCGGTTTCAAAAAATAAATGCTTTTTGTTCCAAATCGCATGTGTAATTCCACAAGAATATACGAAGACAACAGTTTGTTACTTGTAAGATGCGTAGAGTAACTTATTTCTGACATAGCTTCGGTAGTAATTATGGGACATCACACAGGGTTTCGAAATAATTAATCACTTAGAAGAATTCAAGGAATATTCCGAGCAGGTTTTTGAGACGTAAAGTAACTCGACAACGTCGCGTTGAGGTTGGTCAGGGATCCGAACCGGCTTCTGGATGCAAACAGGTCGGTCGCTTGCAAACACGAAGCAGGGTGGTGTAATGTTTTAGGAGATAGTAATTCTGATTGGCCTACACTCGCACAGTAAAAACTAAAGGACACGGCATGTTATTTGTTTATGTTCACGAGATGCACCGCTGCGGTGTTTATGTACTGACCTAGTGAAAGTAACACCCACACAATCCGCAGTGTTGCCAGCTTGTCTGTCTCTTGTTTTCGACAAAACTAAAATATCTGCGTAGGAAATGGTCAGAGACCAAAATGTAAGATACGCAATGTGTTCCAAATATCGAGATCTATCACTAATTTAAGTTAATGTAATGACTTCCCTTTCACCCGATATACCACGAGATATGACAAGGGACTTAGCACCTCAACCTAGTGAAGATAGTGTGTACCTATTTCCATAAGTGGACTCTCCGGGAGGGAGGAGTAACGTGAGAGCGACCGAACCTAGGAGACACTACAGCAGAGGGCAGGGTCCCTACAATTTACAGATTGACTCTATACGGTGGCGTCTCGTACAACCGGCTTCCCTCCCCCTGTAGACTCACACTCGCACTGAATGTTTACAGAGAACATCCTTTCTCCCTACCATGCAACGCCGACGCTTACAACCCTTAAAGTCAAACAGGGTGAAAGATGAAGTGAAATGGAGGGACAGAAAATTCGAGGAGTATAATTAACCTTCCCAGCATTCACCTAGGGACCCAGGGAAACCTCCGAAAAAAAGCATGTGTCAAGAAGGGTGGCCGCTGGGCTCGAAACTACGACTTCCCGAATGTGAGTTGTACACGCTACCGCGGCTACTTCCTATAAATTCAGCTACATATTTGGTAAGACTCCTTCCATGCCCTTGCTTACCAAGTTGCATTAGTAAACATTTTTGAAAATTTCTAAGAGAATACTTGGGAAATGGCAAATAGTACAAGTGCGTGTGACAGGCTTCAGTTCCGGTTGCAAACGACGTTACGTTGAGGTCTACTTTACTGTACCCCTGACTCAGGGGTCTCCGTCTAGGGGATATGTGAATAGCGACCACAAGGTACCCAGCTGAGCAGAACATTACTTCCACTTACTGGTGTTTTGCTCCTCACTGTAACTTTTCTACCTGGCCTTACCTTGGTCATCTCTTGTTCTCTTCCGACCCCGATGCTATTAGGGTTCCTGAGGGCTAGGGAGTCTTTATTTTTCCAACCTCTCCATTTCTCTAACTTCTCTATAACCTCTTAACCCCTAACATGCTGACCTGTCATGGCATGTAATACGTCCTCTGATTGGTAATCAGAGGATATGGTCGGTGAATTTATTTTGATAATTCTCCCGGTCAGGTCGGTGAGACCCGTAAACCAACGACAGGTGTGGTCCTCCAGACATTCTGGGGGTTGTGAGAGAGCGATGTGTCCGCCAAAACATAAAAATATGGTGCTCTCTAAAAAGCGGTTACATTTACTGTTATTGTTCTCTTCAAATATTGGAGAGCAAGAGGATTAATGACTTCAGTGTCAGAAATCCAGCATTAGCTAACAACAACTTTACTGTACCCGTTTCTACCTCATGTTTGACAGTAGAGGAGGTAGCGAAGGGGAGGGGAGGGTGAGACACCGCTACAGTAACCTGTTTGCAAAGCGCCGCGACTGTAACGCTCATACGTAACCTACCCCGTTAGGTAAGGGCGGAAGAAAACCTCCCTGCAAACATAACTGTATGACATTTTAATTAAGATCTTTTGAGGCACTTTTTCCATTAGCTTCTTAATAATATCGAACACACCCATACTGACTTCCACAATCATACTTCCAGATTCTTAGGTTGAGGTTACAGAGAAGTTCTGCGCGCCACCGACAAATCGAACCCGGAACTCTGGGTTGAGAATCCAGAACGATGACCACCTAATCACTTTTCACGCCAACCTTTTTATTATAAATACCCTGAAAGTAAGCAATACCGACATGGTTACTCGTACACAAAACAACACGGTAACGCCTCTGGGCCACATCCAAGGTACAGGATTGGATTTTTAATATCGGGACTCGTTCCACGTTAGGTCTAAATCAATTGCAAAATGAGATGGCATAGCAACGTTGCTGCAATCTATCCACAAATAACCAAAGCAAGTAGGCTGAACCAGGACCCCCTAAATACCAGAGGGTCCTGGCTGAACGTCACCCTAATGCCATATGCAAGGCGCGTGCAGAACCAGATGCAGTTGCCAGGAATTGAACTATGTGGATTCGTCTCGAAACAAGATGGTATGATACAGGGATGAGATCTAGAAGGTGAACTGTCCACCACACACCGAGCCACGAGATATCTCCTAACACTAAGGTCTCTGTGCACACGTGATGAAGCAAGATGGTATGATACAGAGATGAGATCTAGAAGGTTAACTGTCCACCACACACCGAGCCACGAGGTATCTCCTAACACTAAGGTCTCTGTATACACGTGATGAAGCAAGATGGTATGGTACAGAGATGAGATCTAGAAGGTTAACTGTCCACCACACACCGAGCCACGAGGTATCTCCTAACACTAAGGTCTCTGTATACACGTGATGAAGCAAGATGGTATGATACAGGGATGAGATCTAGAAGGTTAACTGTCCATCACACACGGAGCCACGAGGTATCTCCTAACACTAAGGTCTCTGTGCACACGTGATGAAGCAAGATGGTATGATACAGAGATGAGATCTAGAAGGTTAACTGTCCACCACACACCGAGCCACGAGGTATCTCCTAACACTAAGGTCTCTGTGTACACGTGATGAAGCAAGATGGTATGGTACAGGGCTGTGATCTAGATGTTTAACTGTCCACCACACACCGAGCCACGAGGTATCTCCTAACACTAAGGTCTCTGTGTACAAGTGATGAAGCAAGATGGTATGATACAGAGATGAGATCTAGAAGGTTAACTGTCCACCACACACCGAGCCACGAGGTATCTCCTAATACTAAGGTCTCTGTATACACGTGATGAAGCAAGATGGTATGATACAGGGATGAGATCTAGAAGGTTAACTGCCCATCACACACCGAGCCACGAGGTATCTCCTAACACTAAGGTCTCTGTATACACGTGGTGAAGCAAGATGGTATGATACAGGGATGAGATCTAGAAGGTTAACTGTCCATCACACACCGAGCCACGAGGTATCTCCTAACACTAAGGTCTCTGTATACACGTGGTGAAGCAAGATGGTATGATACAGGGATGAGATCTAGAAGGTTAACTGCCCATCACACACCGAGCCACGAGGTATCTCCTAACACTAAGGTCTCTGTATACACGTGGTGAAGCAAGATGGTATGATACAGGGATGAGATCTAGAAGGTTAACTGCCCATCACACACCGAGCCACGAGGTATCTCCTAACACTAAGGTCTCTGTATACACGTGGTGAAGCAAGATGGTATGATACAGGGATGATATCTAGAAGGTTAACTGTCCACCACACACCGAGCCACGAGGTATCTCCTAACACTAAGGTCTCTGTATACACGTGATGAAGCAAGATGGTATGATACAGAGATGAGATCTAGAAGGTTAACTGTCCACCACACACCGAGCCACGAGGTATCTCCTAATACTAAGGTCTCTGTATACACGTGATGAAGCAAGATGGTATGATACAGGGATGAGATCTAGAAGGTTAACTGCCCATCACACACCGAGTCACGAGGTATCTCCTAACACTAAGCTCTCTGTGTACACGTGATGAAGCAAGATGGTATGGTACAGGGATGAGATCTAGAAGGTTAACTGTCCATCACACACCCAGCCACGAGGTATCTCCTAACACTAAGGTCTCTGTATACACGTTATGAAGCAAGATGGTATGGTACAGGGATGAGATCTAGAAGGTTAACTGTCCACCACACACCGAGCCACGAGGTATCTCCAAACACTAAGGTCTCTGTATACAAGTGATGAAGCAAGATGGTATGGTACAGGGATGAGATCTAGAAGGTTAACTGTGCACCACACACCGAGTCACGAGGTATCTCCTAACACTAAGGTCTCTGTGTACACGTGATGAAGCAAGATGGTATGATACAGGGATGTGATCTAGAAAGTTAACTGTCCATCACACACCGAGCCACGAGATATCTCCTAACACTAAGGTCTCTGTGTACACATGATGAAGCAAGATGGTATGATACAGGGATGAGATCTAGAAGGTTAACTGTCCACCACACACCGAGCCACGAGGTATCTCCTAACACTAAGATCTCTGTATACACATGATGAAGCAAGATGGTATGATACAGGGATGTGATCTAGAAGGTTAACTGTCCACCACACACCGAGTCACGAGGTATCTCCAAACACTAAGGTCTCTGTGTACACGTGATGAAGCAAGATGGTATGGTACAGGAATGTGATCTAGAAGGTTAACTGTCCACCACACACCGAGCCACGAGGTATCTCCTAACACTAAGGTCTATGTACACGTGATCAAGCAAGATGGTATGATACAGGGATGAGATCTAGAAGGTTAACTGTCCACCATACACCCAGCCACGAGGTATCTCCTAACACTAAGGTCTGTATACACGTGATGAAGCAAGATGGTATGGTACAGGGATGTGTTCTAGAAGGTTAACTGTCCACCATACACCCAGCCACGAGGTATTTCCTAACACTAAGGTCTTTGTGTACACGTGATGAAGCAAGATGGTATGGTACAGGGATGAGATCTAGAAGGTTAACTGTCCATCACACACCGAGCCACGAGGTATCTCCTAACACTAGGGTCTGTATACACGTGATGAAGCAAGATGGTATGATACAGGGATGAGATCTAGAAGGTTAACTGTCCACCACACACCGAGCCACGAGGTATCTCCTAACACTAAGGTCTGTATACACGTGATGAAGCAAGATGGTATGATACAGGGATGAGATCTAGAAGGTTAACTGTCCACCACACACTGAGCCACGAGGTATGTCCTAACACTAAGGTCTCTGTATACACGTGATGAAGCAAGATGGTATGATACAGGGATGAGATCTAGAAGGTTAACTGTCCATCACACACCGAGCCACGAGGTATCTCCTAACACTAGGGTCTGTATACACGTGATGAAGCAAGATGGTATGATACAGAGATGAGATCCAGAAGGTTAACTGTCCATCACACACCGAGCCACGAGGTATCTCCTAACACTAAGGTCTGTATACACGTGATGAAGCAAGATGGTATGATACAGGGATGAGATCTAGAAGGTTAACTGTCCACCACACACTGAGCCACGAGGTATGTCCTAACACTAAGGTCTCTGTATACACGTGATGAAGCAAGATGGTATGATACAGGGATGATATCTAGAAGGTTAACTGTCCACCACACACCCAGCCACGAGGTATCTCCTAACACTAAGGTCTCTGTATACACGTGATGAAGCAAGATGGTATGGTACAGGGATGAGATCTAGAAGGTTAACTGTCCACCACACACTGAGCCACGAGGTATCTCCTAACACTAAGGTCTCTGTATACACGTGATGAAGCAAGATGGTATGATACAGGGATGAGATCTAGAAGGTTAACTGTCCATCACACACCGAGCCACGAGGTATCTCCTAACACTAAGGTCTCTGTATACACGTGATGAAGCAAGATGGTATGATACAGGGATGAGATATAGAAGGTTAACTGTCCACCACACACCCAGCCACGAGGTATCTCCTAACACTAAGGTCTGTATACACGTGATGAAGCAAGATGGTATGATACAGGGATGAGATCTAGAAGGTTAACTGTCCACCACACACTGAGCCACGAGGTATGTCCTAACACTAAGGTCTCTGTATACACGTGATGAAGCAAGATGGTATGATACAGGGATGATATCTAGAAGGTTAACTGTCCACCACACACCCAGCCACGAGGTATCTCCTAACACTAAGGTCTCTGTATACACGTGATGAAGCAAGATGGTATGGTACAGGGATGAGATCTAGAAGGTTAACTGTCCACCACACACTGAGCCACGAGGTATCTCCTAACACTAAGGTCTCTGTATACACGTGATGAAGCAAGATGGTATGGTACAGGGATGAGACCTAGAAGGTTAACGGTCCAAACACCAACCCACGAGGTATCTCCAAAAACATGCGTGGCGATTTGATCACGTGGTTAAAGCGACGTAATGTAAGGGGAGAGAGAACACACAGAATTGTTTGCATATGTTACTTTTTTGTTATTGTTACTAAGAACCCTTCTCAGGAGAAAGATTGCATACGATGCTCTAGACATGCAATCCGGGAAAAACTAAAGATATAACCACGAATTTGTACGTATGTAAATTGCATGCTTCAGTCTTTTCTGTGAAGTTAATTTTTGTCTCTCACGGTTTACCCGTTCCGCAATTAGCATTCAGAATAAAGAGGACTTCAAAGGCTATTCCCAGAAAATTAAAGTACATATATGACATGTTTTATCAAGATATTTAAGACTCCTTTTTGAGAACATAAAAAAAGCAAATGTTCCACGTAAAGGGTAGTTTGGGGTGTGGAGATTTTCCTGATACCAAGTTTGGTATTTACCCTACTTTTCGTTTTTGTTATTTTGTTCCACAGACACGCCTACACAGATCACTGTCTACATTCAAAGAGCCTGAAAACGTATTTCCAAGGAGATACCGATATCGAATTTTGGAGTAGAACGCAATACTTCCTCTGGCTACTAAAGGGAGAAAGTAAAAATGACACTTCAGTAAAGCACGAATTTTCCCTAGTACACGTAAGACTTCCTCGGTAAATTTAAGCCTAGATAATTCCTTGCTCGTTTGTATCATCAGTTGAGTCATTAGCTGAAATAAAGTCATAAAGAAGGACGTGAACTGCTTTTGGACTTTTGGGGGAATTAAGTAAGGGATTAAGCTGAAGGCAAGATTTGTCTTCCGTAGGATTTAAACACTCTTCTACCTACCCGTAGTTTATGCAAATTTCACTACAGCGATCCGGCACTGCATAAATATAGGTACGCCTTATTTTGAGAACATGCTTCGGATATTACAAGCTTAATTTTTCTTTGTGAATTACTGCTCCCAAAAGAGAAAGGCATACTCTGGTGTACAGAGATCAAACTATTTAACAAGCTATGAGAAACAAAATTCTGTCAAGTATGAAATGTATTATTTAAAGTCAGAAACTACAAGAAAATGGAATTCTTGGCAAGAAGTTTGATGACATTAACAATATGTATGAAACAGCTGTACCATTTCGTCTGCACATGCGCAGTATAATGATCCGTTATTTGTTACTGAAGGCCGAAGGGATGTGCGCTCCCTTGCGATACAGGTTAGCTGGACGCAGAATGTGGATGACGTCAGAAGTACAGCACGGCTATCAAATGTGCAGACAGCTGCCACTAGAAGCAAGAGTCCAAAACAACGTAACGCGGTACTCTGCGAATTAGTGAAGCGTATGTAGACACAAGGTCAAGGTGTAGTATATCGTATGAACTATCTGAAAATCTTCATTTCATATCCAACAATTTTGCAGTGCTGCCCAAAGCTATTAAACAATTACAAAAATCGGGTTTGGAAATGCCCAAGAGCACAAGCATAATAGAAGGCGTGATTCAATTCAATTAATCGGATACCTCTTGTGCCAGGTATCGAAAAGGTGAAAGCTAAATTCCAGAAAGTTCTAAATAAAAATATTGGTTATCAAGATATGTGTGAAATTTTGAAAATGAGTTAGAAGGAAAACACGCTAGACGACAGAGTGGAATTCTTTACATTTGCACCTCTGACATCGTGTGACGTAGAAAGAAGTTTCTCACTGCTTAAAAACTGTTTCAGTGATACGCGTCGAAATTTCACATTTAACAATTTACAAATGCACATTGTTAGCCAGTGTAATGCACTCTGTGAGGATATTATAGTTAATAAATACCAGTATGTATAAGCGTTTAAGTGAAATTCCAGAACGCACAGTTTACAATTCTTGTGCTGCAGTGAGGCGGGTTTCATGGTCAGGCTGTACACCTACCTGCAGTTGTTTACATGCGCGAGCGATAACAGTAAAGTCCATGTGCAGTAGGTATACCTATGGAAAAACGCACACGCCTCCTACCTTTATTTATTGCTTTAAATTCAGTACCGCATGTTGTCAAGCCTAACCAGCAGGTGCTAGGTTTCGCAATAGCGTGTTTTCTCACAAGTAACGTTACAAGACAGCACTAGGGCCATAAAGGCTTGGCGGTCCCCTCAAGAGGATTCTGCGATTGGCATTCCAGTGACTCACGGCAACTACACTTCTCATGGTTATTGAAGGAATAGTTATTTTAAACCATTAGGTTATTGATACTTCAAAAGTTAGCAGATATAATACTTCAACAGTTACAGTTTCAGAAAAAGTTTAACTCTACATCCTCAAACAGTTGATAACTCAGTACAACTAGAACATTTATTAATCTCCATTATATCAGCCACTTAACTGGTGCCTATTCTCCCATGCATGATCTGAAAGATTATATAGTTCACCACTGTAGCAGTCTGCAGCAGATCCATCGAAGATGGAAATATTGCATAGCCGTATATCCCGTGGCACAATAGTTCATTCAGGCCAAGGCCTACCGCCCGACCACTGCGTCCCCCACCTCTGCCCAACACATGAGTGGGGTGCAGTACTGGAGGTTGCACGTGATTACTCCCGGCCGGTTATGCTGTCTTCTCGACCACGGGCCGTTACTTTTCAATCAATTAGCTCCTCAATTGGCCCCTCAGGGACCTAACGAGGCTGAGTGCAGCCCGGACTAGGTCTTCCAGCGGGAGAAAAATCTCCACGCCGGTACCGAGAAACGAACCCAAGTCTCCCGTTTGGTAAGCCGCAGCGCCAAGATATTCTATACGTCAACAAAAATTTGGTTACCTATTTAAGCGGGTCCCTGCTCCTCTTTGTCCGCTGTACGACCTTTCTTCAGTCCGTCACGTATTGCTAGTGTTCCTCTCTGGCGCACCTTCGAGACTCTCTGCAGCTGCCTGCCAGACTTGCAGAGGTCTTAGCGGACGACAAAACAGTGGTTGATAGTTTTTAAGTTTTTAGCGGAGTGTAACATGAGTTTTAGGATTTCAAACTTTAGGTATCTATTTTTGATGCTCTTTAGACACCATATCATTGTTTTACTTCTGGTTTTTGCCATTAAACCTGCATCTGATCAACAAAAATTGCAGCATGAGGAAAATTCGTCATCAGGGGCTTGAGTTGCCTACTCGATCCCCAATATTCACATAGTATATTTATCGCAAATTTGCAAAACACTCATTTGTTTTCTTCCTTCTTCTGGAAACCCCCACATAGGGGGCTGGAAAATCAGTGACCTCCTTAGAGTAGATGTTGAGTGTGCGTTACACTCTGGGGTTACTGGGGGCGGTGACGTTTCAAATGCCGCCGTAACTCACTTCTAGGGTCTAACCACATCTGTGAACTCTCCCGCTCTCTGTCTAAAGGGTGGACATGCGGCTTTTAAAGACCGCGGTGAACGTAGTTTTCAGGTGTTAACGAAATGACAGCCCTCGCAGAGATAATCCTGCTTCTTTCCCTGCCTCTCCCAACTGCCACACAGCTAGCGTTAAGGCATTTTTACTTTCTCTACTTCATACTGTAAGTAGGGGAAATGTATTGCACCCTAAAATTCGATACTGAAATGTGTCATCGATAATGTGCGTTTTGAGGCTCCCTAAATTAAAGTTCCGCAAACGCGCATGTGTAAATGAACAGATAATTCCAAAACGAAAAATCTGCACAAAGTACATCTTTCATGCTAGCGACGAGATTTTCAACTATCCTTTAATATGGAAAATGCTTTATCTTTTAAAAACAGCGTTAACGAATTGATTAAAATACCATATTGTGACAAATGAGAAATCCAGTTTTTTTTTTAGTTTCACTTTATTTCCTCTAAAACTGAATCACACTTGACAATTCGTGACCTAGCAACTCAGAGCAATTCACCGCAACCTTGACGCAGACACTGCTCAAATGTAAGCGAGTCACTCTGGCAATTCACTACCGACTGCTCGGTCCGTGCCGACTCGCCTACACAGCCCAGAATTACTGGGGACTTTTCTTGAAAAAGGAGTTTTTCGAAACCTCTCGTAAACAGTCGCAGTACGTCGAAAGCTTCCAGAAAGCGTGTGTAACGAACTTTGTTTTCAGCCACCTATTGTAGTGAGTTGCGTAGCGGCGTAGTGGTGTGAGGTAGCTGGCCCTGAGATTTCTTTGAGATGCACGGCCGTCATGAACACAGATTTAAGTAATTTCCATGACAAACGAAACGTGCACCTTAAATATTCTAGGAATAGTTTCTGAAGTCCTGTTCATTCTGGTTTACTTCTCCATAACTGATTAATTGTACGAGAATTAACTGCATAATAAATGCATACTTTATTTAAAAACAGGTGTTTACGAATTGCGTGCTAAGGTTTTCTACGAATTCCTCGAGTATTTTGCCAAGCAAAACATGTAAAATTATCCTTCCCATTTTTCAGACTTAAGGACTCGCGAAGGAGCTAAGATTGGTATGGTTACATGTATGACTGGGCAGGTATTGATAGGGAAGAAATTAACACCGGTATGGTTAAAAATGTTACATGCATGAAACAAACTCTTGCAGCGCGCCCATCTTATTATTACTGAGTGTCTCTTGAAAATAACATTCGAAGTCATTGATGACGAATAGCTTCCTATTTTTCTTACAGATCACTGTAGTTACAGTTGGTTCCATGGTTGTTGCGTGTCTGGGTTGAATCCATGTAAGTGCAATTCATTCTTTTAATACTTTAGAACATAAATAATTGGTTTTGTGCTACTACTAACCTTGTTGAACATGAGATGAGATCAGCACTGTCTTGAAGACTAGTCACTTATGGAGTGTTGTCTCAACTGTTAAAGGGACATCCAAGGAAAGCTCGGCATGCAATTCAAGTGTGCGTTCAGGAACCCGTGCACTCAATTCAATGTTTACTTTTTCTGCCTGTGCTGATCCCGCACGCAATACGAGCTCACCTGTAAAAACATTTCTTTTTTCATAGGTTTACACTAAGCTTAAAATGAGGATTGTTAGAGGCTGCATAGTACATCGGGTTTCGACACCCTGTCCTCTCAATGCGTCAGTGAATGGCGGAAGATTCTTCGGGAAGCAAAGAAAACCTCATTTCCCTGGTAGCATTACCGGTTGGCACCGAGGCGGATATGATGTTTCAATTCTAAAAATCACACGCTGTGTGTTCGCCATCGAGCCAGTTAAAAAGTTCGCAAACATCCCAGACGTATCGTATCGTTCGGTTCTTGTTTTTCATTGATCGCTCGGAAATTAAACAAGGCGATTCGGTAATGGAAAGCGTCCGAAGCGAGAACGTGAACTAGAAAAATCGAAAAGGCGTCCTGAGAGGAATCTTCACAACACTCAGCTACCTTTTTGTGTGCGGATACGACAAACGTACGCTTTCCCTGCAGGCAAAACAGGATTTAAATCTTGTTCCGTTCTGAAAACACATCAGTGTGTTGCACTCACATGATTTTCTCTACTCTTGTACAAACACTTCTTCCTCTATCTGCTTCACATTTATCGAGGTAAACTACTACAGAAATTTTCTTATTGCAATAGGAGTATGACAATATAGTAAAATCTTTTAAAGCAGGTCTTTGTGTAATGAGTTTGAAATGATCTTCCCTTTTATGACCAAGAGATGAAAAAGGAATAAATTCCAATTTGTGAAAAGCAGTAGTTTGAAATACAAAACCAATAACAATATATCGGAAATGGTTAACTCCACCCTAAAAGTATGACAAAATTTGTGCTTTTTAAACATTTGTCATCAAACATTTTAAACAAATGGTAATTTAACAAAATTCGTTGGAAAAATTTTCACAAAACATAAAATAAGGTAGGGTAGTTTGGGTTATCTTTACATTCCCCCCCCCCCCATTTTTATTCTTTATTTTTTTATTTTTTTTTTTTAAGATTTATTTATTCACGGAATCTACCCACTTCTACTTTCGATGAAATTTTGGTATCGAATTTTTGAGTGCAAAGCGTTCTCTAGCTACTGTGTACATGGCAGAGAAATTAAAATGCTACTAAGGTTTAACTTTTTCTGTCCTGAAGATGAGCAGCACAACAGCAAATGAAGCCTGGCGCTACAAAAGCCTATGATAGAGTAACTTCACAACAAAAACTGTGATGCGACGGCCACAGGCTACAGGGGAACTTTCCATTAAACACTTCAACACGTATCTACTCAACACACAATGACAAACTGCTCGTCTAGTCCTTTAGCAATCAACGGTTTTTAATGTAATTTTCTCCACAACTTGGTTACTTGTGTCATCAATGTAGCAACTATCCACCTTAAAACATTTCCTGCTTTCATTTCAAAGATCCGTATCTCGTGCTCTTCTGTACGATTTTCTGTCAAAGGAAAATGCTAGTTGAAATGCCTATCTGTTACGGCTTCCATCTTCTTTCTCATTAAAGGAAAACGAACCACAGAAAATGACAAAGGAAGTTTTTAAAACTTGCTTCTGTTATTTTGTACTCTAAATTCTCCAACACTTCATACATAACATTGTCACTCTTTGGACTAATGGAATTAATCTTACCTCAACTTTTGGGAGAAATCATTAACATAATACGGTAAAACCCTTGTGACATTTTCCATCTTCAAAACAACTGATCTGTGAACTTCATTCGACACTCCTACCTATTGGTTTATAGTTATTTGTGGTGTTCGATCCTCATTTATTCTGTTCACATGATCCTGCCATTTTCGTCTAAATTCGGTTATTACTTCTGGATGCTCAACTCTTCTGGATGCCTAATGTCTTCGCCCCCCCCCCCCCATTTTCCCCCCTTTTATACAAGGGTCTGTAACCTACCGCGTATCTCAAAACTCGTACTTTGCCAATATTTAGCTTCTCCTGGTGTGAGGCGATCTTGCTTGCGTAGTTCAATGTGGTAACGCCCGTCAGTTTATAAAGGTTCAACATTTTTGTTTTATTGCAATTATTGTTCTTTTTATTACACTACGTATTATTTGCAATTTATTTATTTTGCATATAGTTTATGAATATAACACACTACAGCCAGGATACTATTTGTTTATTTTGTCTAGGAATTGCCAAGAATTCCAAAACAATATGCCAAGCAAGCGGTGTCAAGTTTTTGAACCTAGTTTTTATCGTAAACCTAACTTTATGATATTTTACTGTAAAAGAAAGCGGAAACATTGGGAAGAATCGGAAACAAAACAAGAAATAGGGAATTAAACTTCATAGATTTGTTACGTTCCATTTAAATGCCATCTTTAATATCCAAGGTCATATCGGCGGCTTTTGATCTCTTGGTGTCCATTCGCTTAACGATGGTTTTGATCTTTGGGTTTTTATTGCTTTGAATTATTTTTACAATAAATTCAGGCCCACGTCCACTCTCCCACTCATGCTTCTAGATCCTATAAATGATGGGGAATAATCATAAAGAAAAATTCCTATCCTTCCAACCGGGAATCGAACCCAGGACCTTGGACAGCAGGTAGGTGCCGTACCGACTGAGCTAGGGGCCAACCTTCGTGGATCTTGACCAAGATTCGCCAGAATGAAGTGTTGAGGGTATACCAAAGTGGAAAAGGTGATTTTCTTAAGTACTGAAGTTAGAGCCCCAATTTTTGCACAGGTATTTTCAGCAACTGAAGAAATATGTGTACCAAATTTCAGACCTTATTAGCAGTATTTTTTCAAGGGACTATTTAGACAGTGAAAGCGTCATGTAGGCGTGCTGTGGTCAAAATGCACGTGCTTTTGTTTACATCTTTATTCACTTAATGTACATAGATTAGGTGTATTCAAGGGCACAAAAAACTTGAAGGGAAAATGACACCGAGGTAATTTGCTGCGGAAATCGAACATAGACCCGGGACTATCTTCGCAAGGGAGTAAGCAGTCCAAGGCTATTTAAAAGTCTGTTACTGTAATAATAATAATAATTTCATTGGAACCCTACACCAAACACGTCACGACTGCTATGCGTTGGAAACCACCTCTATATTCGCAGCAGCTATTTTTCTTTAACTTTAATAATCCTCGCATATTCCTCCCTCTTGCGCTGCTGAAAGGATCTACTTTATTACAAGAGAGGCGGAGGATGGAACGAAAGCCGATATGTACAACTCGGTACCCGACAAGCTGCCTTGGACAGATCCTCTTTGGCCTACTTCCCATTCCTTGCTTCCGTCTGTGTCTCCTGAAGAGTTGGAGGTGCCATCTTCCACTAGGTCGCTGACAAATGCACCATTTGCAGAGTTCATAATCAGCCACTCGCTTCTTCGTACGCCCTGTATTTCATATTCATCAATAAGGTTTGGCAATGCCACCATTGACCAATTTCAGTTGATCATCACCACAAACTATGGTTGCAAATATGCGATTCTGCCAGACAAAACCTCACCTTGTTGCTGAACATACCAATACCAGCATTAACTACGAAATCTTACTACTTCAACATTTACTTCAGTAAGTAAGAAGGGGTTTAGAGGGCCCTTCGACAGCTAGGTCATTTGGGCCCGAAGTCACAAGAACATCTGATGTGTTCCACTCACATGGCTTTCTCTACTCTTGTAATAACCATTCTTACCTACAATCTCTTATTCCTCTATCTTCTTCGTGTAAGACTTTGAGCGATAGTCAAATCTTTTAAAGCTTTCAAATTGCGCTCTTTGCACAATTAACATATAAAAAACGATGTTCCATTTGACAGAATTATGTTCTCCAAACCTCACACAAATAACAAGGAATATCTCCCAAAGGGTTCACTCTACAAAACAATTTATTTAGACAAATTGTTTTAGCGAGCTCCAAATTTTTGGATTTGGTCTATCTCTTACGGTTTACCAGTTATGCAAAAGTCATCCAGAGTAAACAGGACTGCATAGGCTATAGCCAGAAAATTCAAAATATGAATTTCATTTGCCATAAAAATATCTTAAAACATGTCATTTTAATCAAAATCGTTAACTTTCCAGGTAAAGGGTAGTTTAAGGTGGAGCAATTTCCTTCAAAATCTTCGTGTCGCATCCTTGAAAGACATTAAACTTAGATAGATACCAACTTTGGTTTTTACCCGACTTTTCGTTTTTGAATTATGCTGTGCACAGAATGACACACACACGGACCTTTTTTCTAAGCATGCTTTTCTTGGATTCAGAGGGCCTCAAAACATATATTTCCGGTGAAATCTCGACATCGAATTTTTGGGTGGAATGCAATACTTCCTCTGCTTACTGGCAGAGAAAGTGATTAAAAACAGGAAAACTCACAAACTGCGCAGCCTCGCAGTTAAAAATGAACGATAAAACTAAGTTAAAATCAGTTAAAACTTAAAGCCTGAGTGGCAAAAACGGTAGAGTTAAAACGCTAAAAAGCTACAATAGACATTTAAAAATGGGACATAATAGCATCCGAAATAATTAAAAAACTCCTAACACAAGTTAAACTTGGGGAGCAAACCCAATATTGGCGACGAACCGCAGTGCCCTATCCACAGGAACTGGATGCTCGGCCATAACAGAACGTAGGGTAGGACCCACATCAAGGGACTGACGCTCTTGAAACATTCATTTGTTTCCACTATCGAGAATCAGCCCATTACTTCAGCTTTCAACTTTTCAAAATTGTGCTTTTAAACAATGCATTAAAACACATTATGTTGAAAAAATCGTTGTGTTCTGATTTTAGCTTATGTTTATTTTACGGCTATTTTCTTATTTTCACTGTTGTTAGGACGTTCAATTGTTCGTGAGATCTAAGAGCTGACAAGATAGTGACTCAATTTTATGCACAAGTAACAAAGTAATTATTTATATAACTTCTTTATCTAATTATCCTCCCATATGTAGGACTTACAAGCCAGTGCCTAGGGTCAGGTGCCTGTCGGGGAGCACAGGAACCTATGGACCGGACAGTGTGAAGACCTGGAAGCGGGTGGTCAGCCAAGCACCAGGTATGAGAGAGAGGAAGAGGATGATATGAAATGCAGGCGAAATGGATGAATGGAAAGGTAATGGAGCAATTGGTGGAATGAGTAGCAGGGGAAACCGGAGAACCTGGAGAAATCCCGCCCAGACGGAATACCACATGCGGCTCCCTGGGATCGAACCCGGGCCGCCTTGCTGATAGGCGAACGGCATAACCACTCGGGCACGACGCCACCACATTTACATAACTTATTCCTAAGTTTAGTAGATGAGCTACCAAAAGAATGAAGTTGTGCACGTTTTTTCTGTAGAGCAGACGGACAGAACCGGTTTCCCACACTGTGCCGTTACATGCACTACGAACGCCCATAACTTGATTCCTCTTTAATGGAATACTGAGCCTACTTATTACATTTTATTCGTTTTAATAAATCCCATTCGGGGTAATGAGTTTCAAACGTACTCCTATACTGTTCATAACACAAAAAGCAAAACGTTAAATCCAGAGAGATCAACTTGACTACCTGAAGGAATTCTCTTACAGCAACAAGCATTCAGTATTCGCCCACAGTTCCTTACTCACTGTAACTGGCGAGGAGTTGACATTTGGAGACCATCTGGGCAATCTGAAGCTTTGCTGTCTGCGGTCGCTGGGTCATGCACCTATTATTAATTCATATAATCGCCCACACAGGATGCATGCAGGAATAAGCTAAACATTTAGTAATGTTACACTCCCGGCAATGTATTTATGGGATGTAGGTCTCATCTACACAAATAATTCACGCAGTACTAAGCACCTTGTAAAATAGGTTTTCTTTTGAGTTTTCAATAGGAATGCTATTCACTCAACACCTACGCTTAGATACATTTTGTGAAGTTATGAATAATACTGTTTAACCACAAATCTACTGGCTATTCACATAAACGTTTATTTTTCAAACTAATCCATCTTATTAGAAGTAAACGTCTGCAGCAATTAAATTTAAAAAGTCTGATGTGTTGCACTCACATGACTTTCTCTACTCTTGTACCAACCAGTCTAACAAACTCTTATTCCTATATCTTCTTCGTGTTAGTTAAGGCAAACATTTGTACAAATTATCTTACTGCTTATTTCCTTGTAGGTACAAGGGGAATGTTAGAATACAGTAGGTTTTGTGCGATAGTCAAATCTTTTAAAGCTTTGAGATTCTGTTGTCTTTGCACATTTAACATATAAAAAATGAACAACGATGATCCATTTCAGGAAAGTTCTAAGTTTTTCGAAACTCACACACATAACAAGGAATATCTCCGAAATGGTTCAACCTACAAGAAAATTTATTCAGACATAAATTGTGTATTTTAGCAAGATTACATTTTTTGTAAAGTATGATTTGGTCTATCTCTAACGGTTTACCAGTTATGCAAAAGTCGTCCAAAGTAAATACGACTACAGGGGCTATAGCCAGAAAATTCAAGATATACATTTTATGTCACAAAAATATCTCAAACATGTGGCATTTTAGTAAAAATCGTTAGAGGCATTTTCAAGAAAATAAAAATTTTCGAAAAATGTTCCATGTAAAGGGTAGTTTAGGGTGGGGCTATTTTCTTCAAAATCTTCGTGTCACATCCTTGAAAGACTACACTTAAATACCAACTTTGGTTTTTAACTGACTTTTCGTTTTTGAGTTATGCTGTCCACAGACTGACACACAGACTGGCACACACGGATCTTTTTCTAAAAATGCTTTTTTTGGATTCAGGGGGCCTCAAAACATGTATTTCCGGTGAAATCTCGACATCGAATTTTTGGGTGGAATACAATACTTCCCCTACTTACCAGTAGAGAAAGTAAAAATCTTTCGTTGTAAATTCAATAGCGATACAAGAAGCTAAAGGGATAAAAGCTGTTTAAAAAGCAGGTTGCTTTACGTTGACTTTAAAATACATTTTACACATGACGAGTACGGCTTAGAATTTCAAAAAAGCTTACATATCTCCGTTTCAACCAGATGTACATTTTTCCATTTTGGCCCATCTCCCCCCCCCCCCCCCCCGCCCTCACCCTATTAGGTACAAAGGGATAGCGAGAGTATGTTTAAAAACCATTTGCTAGGTATTGGCCTTGAAATGCCATGACAACTGAATATCGACAGCGCTTAAAACAATTCAAACCAATAATAACGTATATCTTGGAAAGCACTGATGCCATAAAAATGTATTTTAAATAAATTGCTTTAAAGATATCTACAATTTCTGTCCAGCAAATTCGTGTTTTTCTTATGATTTAATGGATATGCAAACTCCTTCCAATTGAAGACTTCACACGCACTTCCCAGAATTTCGAGATAAATGTTATTCCTCATACCTTAAATATACGGTATTATAATCAAAACAGTTTGTTTGGAGAGTACACAGAATTTCGAAATATTTTGCACATAAAAGATAGTTTAGAGAGGGGATATTTTCAGTGAGACACTTGTCTTATTTCTGAAGGATAGTGAACCTGGTTTAGTATTTATGGAACTTTGATTTATTCAAACGGGCCTCCAAACATATTTTCGGTGAAATCTCAATTTCGAATTTTTCAGTGGAGTGCAATTTTCCTCTACTTACTAGATATGTAAAAACGAATTATTCTGCAGTGTGACCTCAGAAAAAGATGCACCTGCAACATCTAGACAGGTATGTTCTCGAAAGAGGTATATGACTAACAAATAAAATAAGCTTCTTGTTTCATATCCACTTTCTTGCCTGTCACAATTTATCTTAATCCAGGGAACACACAACACCGCATTTATCTTCATATTTTAGTAGCCGCATTTTCACGTATTCCTCTGGAGACGGCCGGGCCAGCACATACAAACAATAGCAAGCGATGTCGTTTGTTTCCCTTGTCTTCCTGCACTTGCAAGAAAATACGTCAAGTATTCTTATGTCCAGCCAACAGGCTAATTGGCGATCGGTAGGTATCTATGGTAACGGGAAACAAAAACATCGCAAAGCTTTACTCAAATAGTGCCTATTCATATACTGGTGTGCTGTACAACGCAATTTTACTTTCTCTGCCGACTGCTTATGGTGAAGGGAGGGTGAGGGCGGGGAGAGAGGCTCGGAGAGGAGGTGGGAGGGGAAAGAGGCTCGGAGAGGAGGTGGGAGGGGAAAGAGGCTCGGAGAGGGGATAAGTGGTTAGGAAAGAGTGCGGGGGAGAGATGGAGGGGGAGAGATGGAGGGGGAGAGATGGAGAGAGGGAGGAGGAAAAAGCGTTAGAGGGGAGAGCGCGTGAAGGAGATAGGAAGAAGGGATTGAAGGGAAGGAGTTAATGACAGGGAGGAGGGAGAGAGAGGGATAGAAGTGAGGGTAGAATAAAGGGGAGGGAGAGACGAGGGAGAGAGGAGGGGGAGAAAAGGACGGGTTAATGAGAGGGAGAGGAGAGGCGAGAGGTGGAGAGAGCGATGAGTGAGGGCGAGAGTGTTATAGAGGTTGAGAGAAGAGAGGTAGAGGGAGAGGAGGAACGCAGAGATGGAGAGTGAAGGAGAGAGGAGGGTGGGAGAGATGAGGAAAGGAGAGAGGAGGGAGAAAGGAGCGAGATAGGAGGGAGAGAGAGGAGGGACAGAGAGGAGGGATAGAGAGGAGGGACAGAGGGGAGGGACAGAGGGGAGGGCCAGAGAGGAGGGACAGAGAGGAGGGACAGAGAGGAGGCACAGAGAGGAGGGACAGAGAGGAGGGACAGAGTGGAGGGACAGAGAGGAGGGACAGAGAGGAGGCACAGAGAGGAGGCACAGAGTGGAGGGACAGAGTGGAGGGACAGAGAGGAGGGACAGAGTGGAGGGACAGAGAGGAGGGACAGAGAGGAGGGACAGAGAGGAGGCACAGAGTGGAGGGACAGAGAGGAGGGACAGAGTGGTGGGACAGAGAGGAGGCACAGAGAGGAGGGACAGAGTGGAGGGACAGAGAGGAGGGACAGAGAGGAGGGACAGAGTGGAGGGACAGAGAGGAGGGACAGAGTGGAGGGACAGAGAGGAGGGACAGAGTGGAGGGACAGAGTGGAGGGACAGAGAGGAGGGACAGAGAGGAGGGACAGAGTGGAGGGACAGAGTGGAGGGACAGAGAGGAGGGACAGAGTGGAGGGACAGAGAGGAGGGACAGAGTGGAGGGACAGAGAGGAGGGACAGAGTGGAGGGACAGAGAGGAGGGACAGAGAGGAGGGACAGAGTGGAGGGACAGAGAGGAGGGACAGAGAGGAGGGACAGAGTGGAGGGACAGAGTGGAGGGACAGAGAGGAGGGACAGAGTGGAGGGACAGAGTGGAGGGACAGAGAGGAGGGACAGAGTGGAGGGACAGAGTGGAGGGACAGAGAGGAGGGACAGAGAGGAGGGACAGAGTGGAGGGACAGAGTGGAGGGACAGAGAGGAGGGACAGAGAGGAGGGACAGAGAGGAGGGACAGAGTGGAGGGACAGAGAGGAGGGACAGAGAGGAGGGACAGAGAGGAGGGACAGAGTGGAGGGACAGAGTGGAGGGACAGAGAGGAGGGACAGAGTGGAGGGACAGAGAGGAGGGACAGAGAGGAGGGACAGAGTGGAGGGACAGAGTGGAGGGACAGAGAGGAGGCACAGAGTGGAGGGACAGAGAGGAGGCACAGAGAGGAGGCACAGAGAGGAGGGACAGAGTGGAGGGACAGAGTGGAGGGACAGAGAGGAGGGACAGAGTGGAGGGACAGAGAGGAGGGACAGAGAGGAGGGTCAGAGAGGAGGGACAGAGTGGAGGGACAGAGTGGAGGGACAGAGAGGAGGGACAGAGTGGAGGGACAGAGTGGAGGGACAGAGAGGAGGGACAGAGAGGAGGGACAGAGGAGGGACAGAGTGGAGGGACAGAGAGGAGGGACAGAGTGGAGGGACAGAGAGGAGGGACAGAGAGGAGGGACAGAGTGGAGGGACAGAGAGGAGGGACAGAGTGGAGGGACAGAGAGGAGGGACAGAGAGGAGGGACAGAGTGGAGGGACAGAGAGGAGGGACAGAGAGGAGGGACAGAGTGGAGGGACAGAGAGGAGGGACAGAGTGGAGGGACAGAGAGGAGGGACAGAGAGGAGGGACAGAGTGGAGGGACAGAGAGGAGGGACAGAGTGGAGGGACAGAGAGGAGGGACAGAGAGGAGGGACAGAGTGGAGGGACAGAGAGGAGGGACAGAGAGGAGGGACAGAGTGGAGGGACAGAGAGGAGGGACAGAGAGGAGAGACAGAGGAGCGAGATAGGAGAGAGAATGCAGGGGTAGAGAGGAGGCAACAGGGGTAGAGATGAGCCAAGAGAAAACAGGGGAGGCAAGAGGTGAGGGGTGAGACAAGAGGAAGAGAGTGAGAAGGGGAAAGGACCAGCATGATTAAAAAGGTCTGTGTTCCATTATCATAATTTTCTTTATTCCCATTATCTCCATTCCACAAAATATTCTTACGAAAGCTGATTACGTCACTACGTTGAAGCCAAGAGCGGCAACGGCAGTATCCCTACAACCCTGGTATAGCAGCTGTTTTTGCAATAACGTTCTGTGATAGCCAGAGTAACTGCTTCTGTGTCAAATGATGATGCAAATTTAAGTAAGAAAGTTTATAATCATTACAGATACCGCCTTTGTAAATCTTAAATATGCAGAAATGTTTAAAAGGATTATCTATAGCATTAAGCTCACGTGGAACATGTGAGTGATATAAGTATGGAAGTTCAACTTCTTTCCTAGTTATTTTATTATGTTTGAAACAATGATTAGGGATTTACAGATACACTGCAGGTGGAAACCACACAACTTACTCTCCTGTGGTGTGTTATTATAAATTACGTTTTAAATGTACATATTTGTATGATTCTTCACAATCAACAGTGTAACACCTTAAGAACACAAGTATTAGCTATTAGCAGCTGATATACAGTCAAGTGGTGAAATCTTTAACGATTTCTTTGCCTAATAATTACCACACTAAGCAGTTCTTAATTAAAACAAGAATTCAACATCCATCAATCTACAGTATAACTCTTTGTATGGGACAAGAGAGTATTTTGTCACGCATTTGTTTCAGTTGTTCTTTTGTTATCTACTTGCCACTCAATAAATTTGGAGTCCCACCTGGGTATCGACCTGTATTATCTTGCAGGACACCATTGCAGGGGCAGCTCTGTTTACAGAGTCCCGCAGCTAAATAAACACAACGCCGAGAGTGACACTGCTTCCGTTGTGACGGCATTAACGGGACAGACTGTACACAGTAGATAAAAAAGGTATTGCATTCCACTAAAATTCGATATCGAGGTTTCACCGGAAATACATGTTTTGACACTCCCTGATTAAAAAGCACTGTGTGTGTTTGTGTTGCAATGCTTTTATCCAGCATTTCCTTGAAGAACAGCAATACAAAGAGACTAGGGGGAAAGAAGAATCACTTTCCACCTGAGAAGTGTAAGCATACGAAAATTTAACGCAATAACAAAGAATATCTCAGAAATGGTTAACTTTACAAAAAGTTATTTGACATAATTGAGTGTTTTAACGAGTTCTACATCTTTTGTATAAACATTTTATCCTTTACGGTTTATCAATTATGAAAAAGCCATCCAGAACAAAGGGGCTATTCCCTTCTGCAACATTTAATGTCATTAAAATCGTATAGCAAGTAGGGGAACTATTGTATTCCACCTAAAATACATCGATATTTCACCGCAAATATGTTTTGAGGCCTCCTAAATCCACGAAAGCATTTTTAGAAAAATGTCATTGTGTGTGTGTGTGTGTGTGTGTGTGTGTGTGTGTGCGCGCGCGCGCGCGCGTGTCTTAACAGCATAACTCAAAAACAAAAAGTCGGTTAAAACCAAAATTGGTATTTAAGTTTAATATACATCAAGGATGCGACACCAAGATTTTGAGGAAAACTATTCCACCCTAAGCTACCCTTTACATGAAAAATTTTTTCGACAATGACTAAAATGCTGTATGTTTGAGATATTTTTATGGCAAATGAAATGTATATTTTGAAATTTCTGGCTATAACCTATGTAGTCCTATTTAATCTGGATGACTTTTGCATAACTGTAAACCGTAGATAAATCAAATCTTACTATACAAAAAAATTGACCTCGTTAAAACACACAATTTATGTCTAAATTAATTTTTTGTGGAGTGAACCATTTCGGAGATATTCCTTGTTATTTGTGAGTTTTGGAATACCTAAACTTTAGTCAAATGGAAGATCGTTATTCATTTTTTATATCTTAGCCGTGCAAAGACAACGGAATCTGTTGTATTCCCACATTCCCCTTGACCCTACAAGGAAATAAGCAATAAGATAATTTCTGCAAATGTTTATTTCAACAAACACGAAGAAGATGTAGGAATAAGAGTTTGTAAGAATGGTTAGTACAAGAGTAGAGAATGTCATATGAGTGCAGTATATCACATTTTTCATTCTGGAGTCGTATTTTTTAGTTATGCTGTTCACAGGCATCAATACGCTGCTTTTTTGGATTCGGAGGTCTCAAAACGTGTATTTTCAGTGAAATCTAGATAGATATGGAATTTTTGGGTGGAATACAATTGTTCCTGTACTCATTGTTACACAGTATAAAAGGTCATTAGGGCTTTTCAAGCCGTAATTGTTCGCTTTATACGCCCAAAATTTGCAAAAGCCGAGCTTACAAAATATCTGCTTTAAATGTCCATTTGTTTCAATCTCTATCACTAATGGACCAACTGCATGTACATCTGCCACTTTAATCTCTGTTGAATATGTTTATTGTTCTGCATTAATATTTAAACGTACACTGCGCCACTCCCATTGGGGGAGGGGGGGGGGGATATTTCACATCGGTCCTTCTGTCTGTTTACTTCCTCTCTGAGCTGACCTTTGGGGCATTGCACATGGACATATTCCAGTCGCGAATAATCCGAGAAATTCCACATCCCTCTTGAAGAAAATGCTATTGTACACATTTGCATAACAATATGGAGAATCTCTCTTTTTTTCAAACTGAACCTCTTAAGAGGAGAACTTTTAAATTTGGGTTTAACTTTTGGTAACCAGTGATGAAAATATTATGAAGAAAAATTAAATTCACATGATTTTTTCTACCCATTCTTCAACAAAACTATACTTAAAAAAAGTTTATTCCTATATCTATTTGGAGATAAACATATTTGTAGATATTTGTGAAAATGACTTAATTTCATACTTCCCTGTAGGCACAACGGGAATAGGGGAATACAATACATTTAAGCGATAGTCAAGTGTTTTAAGAGCTGGTCGCTATGCTGTGGCTTTGAAATTCTGTTCTGTTTGCACTGTCAAACTGATAAATGAAATGAAAAAGAACGAATGACTTGCTATTCGAGCAAACTTCGAAGCATAGACAAGGAATACGTCGGAAATAGTTAACTTCACAAAACGTGACGTACATTTCTGTGCAGTAAGATTTTGTCTATCTCTTACGCTTAATCACACAGAAGAGCTGTGATATCAACTGATCACACAAAAGGAGCAACCTGTGTCTGGTTTATATACGGTTTTTATATTAATTATAATGAAGTTCCTCAGAGTGAAGCGGACTTCAGAGCCTCTTGGAGAAAATCCAAGATATATGCACATTTCATTTGTTAAATAATTATTTTAAACATCTGGTATTTTAATCAAAATCTTTAGATCCATCTTTTAGAAAATCAAAATTTTTTAAAACTTCAAGTAAACGTTAGTTTGGGGTGCAGGAATTTACTTGAAAATCTACGTGTCGCCTTCTTGGAGAACGCTGATTGTAAATACTACAGACAGAGGGGAAGAGGGAGAAAGGAGTAGAGGGAGAGAAGGGTAAAGGGACAGAGGCAGAGAGAGAGAGAGAGCGGGAGAGCCAGAGAGCGGAAGAGGCACAGAGGGGGGAAGAGGCAGAGAGAGGGGAAGAGGCAGAGAGAGCGGGGAAGACGGAGAGAGAGGTGGAAGACGGAGAGAGGGGGAAAGAGGGAGAGAGAAGAAAGAGGGTTAGGAGAGAGAAGAGGGAGAGCGAGGAGAGAGAACAAGAGACAGGATGGAGGGAGATAGCGGGAGAGGGGAAGAGGGAGAGGGGTACAGGAAGAGGGGGGTACAGGAAGAGGGGGGTACAGGAAGAGGGGGGTACAGGAAGAGGGGGGTACAGGAAGAGGGGGAGAGGGGACGGAGAGGAGAGAAGGAGGAAGGGAGAGGAAGAGAGGGTTGAGGGGAAAAGGGGGAGAGGAAGAGAGGGGGAGGGGAAGAGGGAGAGGAAGATGGAGAGGAATTGGAAAAGAGAGTACGAGAGAGGAAGAGATCAGGAGGGATATACATGGACCTTTTTCTAAAAATACCTCCAGTTTGTAATTAGAAATCTGAGCATCAAATTTATTGAATCTTTGGAATCTTGTGTTTTTCTTCATGCGTTTTCCAATAGAAGGCAGAGCGAGAAGTTCTCTGAAAGTTCATGGACTGCTGCACCGAGTCTACCGCCAACAGATCTGGTCACCTCGTACACTCTTGTGTTTCTGAGATTTCATACTTGCAAATAGGTCTAGCGATGCAACCTGTGCGAAATCTCCCTCCGCTATCTTTACTATAAGCAACTGACTACTAGCAATAATAGAGATGATAACCTGGTCATCCTTTAAGGAAATGTGGATTTGTAAATAGATGGTTGACAGTCTTCGATATAGAAATTATATTGCAGAAACATGCACATGTGAAGTTTCATACTGTGATACTCATCTGTGGTGCGTTTCGTTCTGTGAATTTTGTTGAATCTCTCCCACAATTCCGTCACGCTGTAAATTTCCTTTATCCGTCCACTTACACTTTCAATTACTGCATTATCTTTTAATGAAGTTAATCTGCATCCTGTGGCTATAACCACACGGTTAACGAACGCGCGTTTAACGCAGTAATGTTATTAGGAGAATAACTCGCCAACTGACGGAATATTTAAACGCGGGCGCGAGTTATTTCTTTTTTAAAGGGGTATTTAAATGCAAATTGTCTGTCGGGCGCATATGACGGATAACGCCGCCATCTTGCTTTCGATCTACGTCATTCCCCACATCCGTTGTGGTTACGTCCACCCTGGACAAAGGTTCGGACTGTGATGTTCAAAACTGTGGTAAACATTTCCTCTTGCGATGCCGGGTATAGAAAATAAAAGTCAAATGTGCGGGTTTTTACACTGCGCAATAAGAGATTTTGTGAAGCACGTGACTCTCCAAGATTTCATTAACGGTAATTTGTGTATTCCTTTTATTTCTTAAGATACATTAAGGGATGCTGTAGCAAAGCAGCACTTCAGAGGGCGTACCGATGGACCCGAGATATTTGAAAAGGTATCAATTTGTGAAAATTAATACAGTGCGTTTCAAAAGTTCCACATGTTTCTACTACAGTAAAATAGAACTATTTTTCAAAAATAGCTCACACACGTCAAACAGAATATCTTAAGACACCTTTCCCCTGAAACAAATCATTTTTAAATAACACCCTGTACTTTTACTTTCTCTATTGCAGGCATGGGCAAAATTGGCTCTTCTGAGACACTCCACTGAAGCACGCTCTTGCTTCTGCCAACCCTCCCCTAACTTGCTGTCCAGGTTCCGACACGCCTCGTTCAGTAGCGAGTGTGACTGTTTCATGAAGAGTGGTAGACAGAATTTGTTGTAAGTTACAAAAATAGAAAAGTTCGCTGTTTAATATGCGAATTTCAATTTGCAAATATAAGGCGTTAAAATATAAAATGTCACTTTGATCCGAAATATAAATCAAACTTTGGTGATCTTACGAGTATTTATTTACTATTTCGAAAGCTACGTTCTAAATACTCGTATTTGTAAACGTATAAAACGAACAATATGATTCCAGTTTTTAGTGGATTAGTTTGTTATTCGTTTATTTAACATAAACTATTGCATTTGGTGTTTCACAGTTTGAACATATTACGTTTAAGACCAGAGAATTTATGTTGATCGAATAGTTTTAAATTACTTAAGGCTAAAAAGCAATGTTACTTTATTACTTTATTTATTGTGAAAGAGAAACAATTCGGTATTTTAATCATAAGGTAGTGTAAGAATATTGCGTGCATAAGATAAAGAAAGGTTATAAACTTGAAGATTATGTAATTTGCCTAACCACAGCAGATGGCTGTAATGATTATTTTATGCAAAATACGTTTAATATAAACCAAATAGTTAATAACAATGCAGAAATTATTACTGCCGCGCAGGTGGAACGAACCCACCATTACAAATGTTGTATCCAAACAACCTTTGTCACTCGGCAAGAGAATGTGGGTTGGGTAAGGCAAGTTCAATCGCTATCTCTTCTCTCGTGCCTATGCCTGTTCTACCGTGTATAGTAAACAGGGGAAGCATTGTATTCCACCCAAAAATTCAATGTCGAGATTTTACCGCAAAGGTGTTTTGAATCTCCCTGAACCCAAAGAAACGCATTTTTAATAAAAAAAAAAAAAAAAAGGTGTGCGCATGCGCGCGCGCGTGAACATAACTCCAAAACGAAAAGTCTATTAAAAACCAAACTTGATACAAGTTCAGCATCTTCCAAGGATACGAAGTTTTCAAGAAAATTCCCACCTCAAACTACCCTTTACTTTCAATTTTCTAAATTTCTATTTTTTTTTTGTTTTTTTTTTCCAAAAATGGCTTCAAGGATTTTAATTAAAATACCATATGTTTAAAATATTTTATGACATATTACATACATGTATTGAATTTTATGGTAACAGCCTCCTAAATCCTCTTCGCTCTGGGCACTTTTACATAACTGGTAAATCGTAAGAGATAGACAAAAACTTACTGCACAAAAATTAGATCTTGTGAAAGCACTTAAGTTAGGTGCCTATATCAACTACATTTTTGAGAGTATGGAGATAACCATTTTCTATATATTCCTAGTTTTTCATTTAAATTTTACAATATTTATACTTTCTTAAAAAGGAAGTCGTTATTTGTATTTTTTACGTCCTGGACAGTCGCATTTGTATACATGCTCCTAAATGCAAATGCAAGTGGTGATTTGTGTGTCCGACACACTGTAACATATGGAATAGAGACTATCAATAAACTCGGCTGCATGTTGGAAATATCGACTTGTGTAAACCACGTCGTGCTCTCCCAATGGCTCTATAATTTTTTCAATGGCTGTACAAGAATGATTACAGAAAATCACAAAATTATTGTGTAAGACTGTACAAGGTATGAACTGTTTTATACAACGAAGGTTGCCAATGTAACGAATAAATAGTTGAATTTACAACACCGACTTCAACGAAAATTGAAATGTAGACAAGTCAGTCTTCCAACTTCTGTAGTGGCCACCAAGTATTTTGTAACAAACTCATATCTATGTATAAAGAAATGACATGGAAGATGTTTTAAAAACAAAACAATGCGAGAATTCATTCTGTTGGTCAATGGCGCGCTGTCTGGAGCTTCTATCGAGCGCATTATCTGGGGACAGCTGACAATTAGGACAACAGAACAGACAACAGTGTGGATATTTTCCTGTCTCAGGCTGCAACTTCTGGATAAGAGGAAAAACATTTCACAGAGCTTCCTCTATCTATCCTTTATTCCTATATATTTTCCACAAAAAATTCTTACGAAAATTTATTCCGTTATTTGTTCTATTCTAGTAACTGAGAAACCTTTCCTGGAAAATCTGGTGTTGCACTCACATGACTTTCTCTACTCTTGTACTAGCCATTCTTACTCCTATATCTTCTTCGTGTTAGTTGAGATAAACATTTGCAGAAATTATCCTATTGTTTATTTTCTTGTAGGTACAAGGGGAATGTGGGAATACAGTAGGCTTTGAGCGATAGTCAAATGTTTTAAAGCTTTCAAATTTCGTTGTTTGCACGGTTAACACATAAAAAACGAATAACGATGTTCCACTTGACGGAAGTATAAGTTCTCCAAAACTCACACTAATAACAAGGAATATCTCCGAAATGGTTCACTCTACAAAGAAATTCATTTGGGCATACATTTTGTTGTACAGTAAGATTTGGTCTATATCTTACGGTTTACCACTTATGCAAAAGTCGGGGTCCATAACCAGAAAATTCAAGACATATATTTCATTTCTCATTAAAATATCTTTGACTTTTGGCATTTTAATGAAAATCGATAGCAGTATTTTCGAGAAAATCAAAATTTTCGAAAAATTATCCATAGAAAGGGCAGTTTAGAGTAGAGGAATTATCTGCTTTTAGTATCGCATCCTTGAAAGATTTTAAACTTAAATACCAACTTTGGTTTCCTGCCAACTTTTCGTTTGAGTTATGCAATACAAACACATGGACCTTTTTCTAAAAATGCTCTTTTTATTTATTTATCTTGACTTCCAATTTTTGGGTGGAATACAATACTTCCCCTACTTACTATATGTAGTAGAAAAAGTAATAAAACTATTAGACAGAGAAAGTTATGTGAATGTAAACTTTAGATTCTTTGTTACTAGAAGATATTTCCGGGCTGTTATGCCGTGGTCTGCTGGAGTTAGAACTGCCAGACGTTTCGTCCACAACTGCGGTAGACATCTTCAGTGGCGCGGACGTAGTCTCCTCGGACAGCAGCTCGGACAGCCGACACCTCAGACGCTACGCTTATTTCTCCGAGGAGACGCTTATTGACTCCGGCCGTGAAAGCCTACGCTCTTTTAGATTCTTTGCTTTTATTTTCATTTGGTTAACTTAGTTTTGAAAACCGTTAGGTTCTCATTAATAAATTTTCAAAACATAAACACTGTTGGCGACCTAGATTAGGTCAGGGAGACTAACAAGTAGATCATTTTATGAAGAGTCCTCTTAGATACTTAAAAGCGCAAGCGAAAACAACTGTCAGTGTTGAGTTTTCTCTTTTCGTGCATCGATGCCCAAGGGCACAGCGCTCGTTATTTCATTCCTTTACAGTCCTTTGTCATTAAACGTTAAAGGAAACGTATTTAGCAGCATCACTACGGAAATAAACCCGCTGCTTTGATTTTTAATTTAGTTCAGATGATGGGTTTACATTTGTAGCGATATTCACGCCTCGCTAGTCCGTTTCATCTTTCAGCTTTTGTCTCTATTTCTATCAACGTTTTGGTTTGTTTTGCCCTTTCCTCTCTTTCATTTAATTTCTATGTTAATTTGTCTCCAGTTTTCCCCCCTGTAATTTTTTTGTCCTCTTGCTTCTTTTTGGTTTGATTTTTCCTTTCACTTCCGACCCTCACTGCACTAATTGCTATCTTATGTAGCGTCTACTAGTGGAAGGTAATTTTGGGGGATTGGCAGCACTGCTCGCAAAATTGCCCCAAGCGAGCGAGCGAGCGGCCAGTCTTCTGTTTTATCTGGGGAAGTAGCGAAAGGAAAGCAAAGTAATTGTGTCTAATTCCTTGCATCAAACAACGTTTTAATTTATCTCAGTTTATCACTTCCTTACAAGTCTTAAACGTTTTGTAGATTCACTGGAATGTTAAGTTGTTAAAGGGAACCTTCCATCGACACATACAATTCTTTCGTGTTAATATTTTGTCTAACGATTTATTACAAAACTCCAACCATCTGAATATACACACATGAAATAACCCACGAACCACTGCGGAGTTAAATACTACTCACACAGCTTTCCCTAGCCATTATAGTGGGTTCCTACAGAACTTGGTGTTTATGCATTTTCCAAAGACTACACGAAGATTAATTAAAAAAAAAGAACAAGATTATCTTTTACATGGAACGCTTTTTTCAAATAGGCTCGTAACGATTTTTATTAAATTACCACGTATAAGATATTTGCACGACAAACTTTAATATGTTGAATTTTCTGTAAATGTCCTGAGCGTAATAGATATATAAAATGTTACTAAAAAGACATGTAGAACCTCGTTATTTATACATAATTTGTGGCGTTAGCCGTTTCCGCAATATTCTTTGTTGTTGGTTTGATTTTCAAATACGTTATACTTCTCTCAAGAGGAAACTTGCTATACGTGTTTCCCTCTCACTCACTCTCTCATAGTTTAACACTTAGATTTTATATCATTTCTTCTCAATGAAGGGGACTGCATAGGCATTCGCAGAAAATGCAAGATACACATTTTGCATTTAAGTATCTTACAGACTATATTATATTTCTAGCCAAATCGTTGGTGTCATTTGAAAAATTAAAAAATTCTGACTTTTTTGCCCTTGGTGAGGGCGGATTTTCTGTTAGTTCCTTGGGAGGAACTCAACTTGAATACTACGCTTGGCATCCATTCCACTTTTCGCTTTCGATATATGTCTATAGACGCACACATAGAGGCCTGTTTTTTTTTTTTTTTTTTTGTTTTTTTTGTTTTTGTTTTTTAATTAATTTCCAATACCCAAAGGTTCATGTGGTACGCATGAAAACCAACTGGCAAAGAAGTAGCCGAAGGGACTGATGCAACAGAAATTTACAACAGAATCCCAAAAAGCACATTAACACTAGAAGAAAACAATTGAAAAGTGCAAACAGCAATGCTCAAATTCAACCTAAGTAGCCGTCACCCAGGAGTTCTTTCCATTAGTCTAAACTTCCATGCAATAGTAGCTGGACATGGAAAAACTGGAAGCTGTTACAACAGATCTAAATTTATAGATAGCTCAGAATGCCTGTGTAATTTTGCGGACCAAACATCGTCGTCATCGTTACTGTTGTTGATATTATTAATTATTATTAATTATTATTATTATTATTATTATTATTATTATTATTATTATTATTATTATTATTATTATTAATGTGGACTTTTGAAGACGGAAAGATTAAAGTTCGGAATAACACAATAAGGGAAATAATGCAAGTTGACAAAAACATTTTGGAAACTGTAGAAGAAAGATGCCTGAAATGGTATGGACACGTACTTAGAATGTCAGAGGACTGAATACCCAATGAAATTCTAAATTGGAAACTAGAAGGGAAAAGAGGAAGGAGGAAATCTAGAGAATGATGGATGGGTGGGTGGGTGGATGGATGGATGGATGGATGGATGGATGGATGGATGGATGGATGGATGGATGGATGGATGGATGGATGGATGGATGGATGGATGGATGGATGGATGGATGGATGGATGGATGGATGGATGGATGGATGGATGGATGGATGGATGGATGGATGGATGGATGGATGGATGGATGGATGGATGGATGGATGGATGGATGGATGGATGGATGGATGGATGGATGGATGGATGGATGGATGGATGGATGGATGGATGGATGGATGGATGGATGGATGGATGGATGGATGGATGGATGGATGGATGGATGGATGGATGGATGGATGGATGGATGGATGGATGGATGGATGGATGGATGGATGGATGGATGGATGGATGGATGGATGGATGGATGGATGGATGGATGGATGGATGGATGGATGGATGGATGGATGGATGGATGGATGGACGGACGGATGGGGTGAAAAGGAGTAAGATGCTATGGACAGGGACTTATGGGGGCAGAAGATCGTTTTGGCATGAAGGAAACCCATTGTATTGTGGAATATTCCTTAATAAAAAAAAATATTAGTAGTAGTAGTATTATCAACATCAATACAAAGTCGTTTATGCGCTGTCAATAAAATAAATTTTTACCAATTGTAAAACCACAATTAAATTTTAAACAACTTAAGTGTCTATAGATATTAATCATGTTAATATTTACGTTAAAGAATTCTGTATAAATATTTATTAAATATCTTAATTATAATATTTATGTTAAAAGAATGTATCTATACATCATGTAATATTACCCAATATAATGGGATATGATGTTGGATAAAAGCATTTCTTCTAAAATTTCTTCAGGCTCAAGGTGTCTCAAAACGCGTATTTTAGTGAAATCTAATATGGATTCTTTTTTACACAGAATAGTCTCTCTCCTTTCTCTAAGCAAGTAGTAGAGAAAATAAAAGTGCATTAGTTTTATTTTAAATCACAAAACATGCACTTCTGGTGAAACATTGGCATAGAATGAAAACTTGCCTACCTGTACACCATATTCCCTACATTAATATGAATTAGGTTACATCACGCGATAGGCACTCGCGAAATTAGCACAGAGTTGCCTGTACAGAATATTCATGCCACACTCCTCTACATATTCGTCGCAGTTTTACTCTTATGTGTCATTAATAAATCATATCTATGCATTATCTGATGGAGAAAGCGTTAAAAAAAGTCGCTCCCGTAAACCTGGCACTAGAAACAGGTGATCGCTGTTATGCATAACAGTTACGGGCTGTAAATCACGCCCTTTCAAGGGCCGACAAAAACTGCAAACTTATCGCGGATATTTGTAACCTTCTCAATGGAGTTGGTTCAAAACCTACAGTTCTGTTATGCCATACGTGTATCTGATAACTTATACCAGCTTCTCTGCCCATTACCTTCTCCAAACCTATGCCTTTAACTGGATGATGCAACTAGCAGAGCGAAGCAATACCCTTCGTTATAAAAGGTATTCAAAATTACGCCCCTGTCTAATTCGAGGTAGATAAACCTGGGCCCTAAATTTAATTTACGTGAGTTAATTCGGTGCGTATCTGATAGGATGGCCAGGCAGCTTTTAAAGCCCTTTAGGAAACTCATCAGTAAAAATATTAACAAGCTTGACTCTTGACCTTTTAACTTCTAATTTGTATGTAATAGTTTACATGTGCTGTATAGAATATCAAATTTATAACCTCCAGGTTAAACTGTCACTGAGAAATTAATTATCTAACATTTTAGGTTCTAATTTTGGACCTTTTCAAATGCTACTCGCAAGGAAAAGTTATAAAGTTTCGAGTCAACATTGACTTCCTTCACCACCCAAATTATAATACAATATCTGGTTTGGGATTTTTGGGAAATGGTCATTAGTTTGGCTATAAACAAATCTCAGATATCATTCCTAATTTTTTGCACTAAGCATTTTGTAATTCCACAATCAATTTGCAATTATCAAACAAACAAAAAAAAGTTTTTTTTTTTTTTTTTTTTTTTTTTTTGGTTCAACTATTCAAGACTAATGAAAGTTTCAGGGAAATCAGTTGAGGCTTACATAACGTAGGGAAATTTAAACAACAGGATTCCAAAGAAGAGAAAAAGGCATTGGAGAAAACTACATTTGTAAATCGGAGTAGCAAGCAAAACACATACGCACCATCTTTTATATGTATAAATTACTTCTTAAATATCACCGCTACTTGAGTGTTGAAAACAGAATAAGAAACTAGGAAAGGAGTTTAAAAATATGAAAATAAACTTTTTGAACATCTTTGGACATGATTTCACTAATGGGTTGCCCTAAGGCGGTTAAAACATCGAAAATACTTCGACAACGCTAAAGGATGCTGAATTGATCTATGTCAGACGCACATGATTTTATTTAATTGGGTTCCTGGCCATGCTGGCAACGAGGTAATTCATAATTAATAACAAACACCACTCGATGTTTTCATATTTGGGATCATTTTTTGGCGCTTCACGCTCGGAAAATTATCGTCATATGAAACGCCCTTGTGGTATTACTACAGAAAATGTTCGTGTCGCATCTTTGGAGGATCATGATTTTAAATACCAAGTTTTCCGTATTTTACCAATTTTTCGTCTTTGAGTTCTGCCGTTCTCACACAAAGCACCTTTATCCTATCTAACAGAACTTACTTTTGGAGTTGCCCTCGCAATGCTGCTTCTTTTAAGAAACATTTGTGGCACAATGGACGAATGACCGAAGTCTATGTCCAGGTGTATTTTAATATCCTTTGGTGTGTTTTGTAATGCCAGTGCTATGAATAACACAAGCATTGCTATAATTCTCGCTTATTTATTTTTATTAAGTACCTCCCAAACAGTTAGGTCCGCCTACTCCATGACAAATCAAATTGTCGAGTGCCATGTGCAGTTTCGCTGTGTTGGCATGGAAACGGATCAGCGGGATGTAATTTGCTTGCGTCCCATTGCCCAATTAAGTGAGGCGAACACAAAGGGAGGCTATTGTCAGTCTCAGCGAGCTCTCTATCAACAATAAAATGAACCACTCGACAGCAGAGCCACCTACCCACCTACCTATCTACCTGCCTGCACTCTTCAAGAAAAGCTGCTGTTTAAAAACCCCTGCGTGCGCCCCAATTAGAAATATACTGAGTTATGGAAGGTAGGTACACGTTACACAATTTGCAGGAAAACTTTTTTCCACAAAAGCTTGGTGGTATTAAATTCACCGCAGTAACCATATTTCTAAACAGGCAAGGGAATGAAAAAACAAGCCAACGTATACCGAACAAACCTAGAGACGTGTAATCAAACCACTTCTCCAAATATACCTCGGTAATTTTGAGTAAATGGAAGAAATTTTGTGACTTTCTCTAATCACTGCTATAAAAACGGGCCGCCACATAATTACTTTGAAATTCCGTTCTCCCTGCATGGCCAACGGGAAAAGAAAATCAATAATGACGTCCCATTTGAGAAAGTTACATGCAAACCAATAGCAACGAATATATCAGAAATGGTTAACGCCACACAAAAAGTTGACTGTCCTTTAACGAGATATGCATTTGTTTCTACTGTTAAGTTTTCATGTTTGTCTCTTATGTAAAGTCAATTATACACAATCCTTTTGCAATGAATTAAAACTACGGTAGTATGGGGTAAGAGACCCTTGGAAATGATGTCGCACCTATTCCACACGCACACGCACACGCACACACACACACACACACACACACACACACACACACACACACACACACACACACACATTACCCTTCCCCTTGTGCCTTTACAGCGTAAGAGTGGTACCATCAATCCATTTTCTCCATTCATTTCTGTAGATTCTCCTCATTTCTACCACTGTCTTATTCTTTCGTCTTCCAACATTTTCCATTCTATCTTCACACACGCAGGGTCTATCTTCCTCTCCCTGTTGTTGTTGTAGTGTTTAACGCCCGCTTTTACTACTACGGCACCGCAGGCGATGACACTGATGATACATGAAGATGGAGCACCGGTGGAATGAGATGGCGGGGGAAACCGGAGTACCCGGAGAAAACCCGCCCTGACGCCGCTTCGTCCACTACGAATACCACATGCGGGTCCCTGGGATCGAACCCGGGCCGCCTAGGTGGTAGGCGAGCGCGCTAACCGCTCGGCCACGGCGCCGCCATTCCTCTCCCTCTTGTATTCTTACTTCTAATATCTGTTTAGTTTTTCTATCTTCTACTATTCGAAATACATAACCCCAGCATTTCAACTCTAATTATCTTTGGTCTACTTCTCTAATCAGTCCTCCTGGTTTAATTTAAAGCTTTTAGCAGATACTTCATCTCACTGACTTGAACTTTACTTATTTGCTTATTTGATAATATAATACTTTCCATTGCATATGTGAGCATCGGTAGCAATACCGATTGTTCTAACTGCAGTTTTATTTTCAACTGTTAAAACTTCACCCCTAAAAACCTAAAATAGATAACTAAAGTTAAATAGCTAAAAACTGGAAGTTAAAATAGCTTAAGAATTAAAGCTAAAATAGCTAAAATTTAAACAGGTAAAACGTAACTTAGTAAAAATGTGAACTGTTAAGACGTTTTAAAAAGGTAAAAAGAAGTAAAACAGCCTAAAATGGTAATAGTCTAAAACATCCAAAATGTAAAACAGGTTCAACATGCTTCGCGAACCCATGTCTGCGACGAACCGCAGTGCCTTATTTACAGCAACTGGGTCGTCGACCAAAACAGAACGCAGTGTAACACCCAGACCAAGGGACTGGCGATATTGGAAACCGTGCGTCACAGAGTTCGAGGTTTTCATTTGGGACAATTTTTCTTGCGTTTCACGCTTGCAGAAGTACTGTCATGTGAAATCCTCTAGTGATATTACTACAATAATACATACTATTTACTTTTCTTTCCCCATCGTCCATCGGATATTTCCTGTCCAAGCACATTTGAAATACACAGCACACACTTTAAATCTTTAAAGATCCTTGCTCAAGTCGCTGAAATTGCCGACCAACCAGAGCCAGAGTTGTGGAAACATTTTCTGAGGAAGCTGTGAAGCCGAAATGCTATCCATTCATGCGCACGACACGGAGGTTTGAAAGTGGTTTAATTGCGTTCCTGAACCGGCTCGGATTCCAGAAAGCATCAAGAAATTACAAACTTCACTACACGAATCAATGAAGAGCGTAGTGGAAAATGCGATTCACAGACTAAGTGCTGTGGCGGGAAAAGTTCCAGTCAAATTGCACGTTACAGCCGAATTGTAACACTCGCAAAGGTTTGCATTCCTCTGAAAATATTCCGCCAATGCATGCCAATCGCGTTTCATACCTTTTATTTATTTATCGCGTCCAGGAAAAAAAATATATCAATAACAACACCACTTCCAATATTTGCAGTTAGCTGGTAATAAAAACGTGATATGTTATCAAACACTAAAAATTAAATTTGAGACAATGTAGATGGTTTCATGCCATAATATGCAACGAGACTGTAACCCAGTTTCATACGACTATTTATGTTCCAGCATGTGTAACTTTAAAATATTTATAAATTACTTTTAGTATTCTATGATTATCTGAGTGAATAAGCGCTTTGACCTTACTTTAGCAGCCAAACAGCGGGCTGCGCTGGTGATATGTGCGCAGACGCGAAAGTGTTGATTTTATTCTAATCTCGACCTTGAACATTTGATTTCAAAATAGAGTGCAGAGTACACAAGGTCGATGGTTTTATACTTTGCAACAGTTCTTCGACGTATACCAGCATACATTTTCTGAAAATACGGTTATACATTTTGATTTTCTCTAATCCACGAATTGTGAATAGAATTTTTTGTAATGTTTCTTGATTCTTGTACCAATAATGTGTCTTTGCAGAAATTTCCGGCGGTGTAACTTGCATCTCATTGTCACTGTTCGACATTTTTTTTTCCAAACTAGCTCTAGTTGTTCTTCGATTGAACGTGCGAGAATAGTAGTTGCCCTTCTTCTGATTGATGGAGTCCTACACTTTAACGAGGTATGTTGTATGTAAATTCTTATTCAGAAAATATCAGAGAATTTAACTGTAAAGGAAATGAAAAATGACATTTTTACCATTTCACACTTCCCGCAGAAAGTCCTTTCTTCTGTGGTGCGGAACCCTCTGCTGTGTTTTGTGGGGAGACAAGGGTGCTCAATCTGGAAACCTTAGGGACCCAGTCTGTCACCGCATCCCTCTTCCACAAGTTCAAATGCTTGCTAGTGTACCCAGTACACAATTTCAAACGAGAAACCCCATAATTTGTACCTGAAGACACTGTATATTAATGACTATTTTCAAAAGTAGGCTACGCCTACTTTAATTACAGGCTACGCATCTCCACGAAGGTTTTTTGTCTGCATTTTGCATCCCACAGAGACTATGGAGGGAGGGGGGGAGGGGGGTTTAACAAAGGCTTGCAGTTAATGAACACCGGATCTCTCGTATGCGTTTTAATAACGAAATTGTTCCTCCCCGCTTTATGCTGACCGCGTACCGCCCTCTTCATGCTGATGGCTAGCGATATTTACCCGCACGGCGGTCAACATCTTCACAAGCGATATTTTTTAATTTCATTTCGCACAGAACAATACAACATTCGTAATTTGATAGACCGTTCTGGTTATTAAATTCACTGTCTGCGAACAAAAAGTGTGTTCCCAGGACAAACATTTCCAAATATTAACGAACTTGCTTCCGTTTCCCGGTTTGTGTAGAAGGGTTACATGGGAATCTTGGATTTTCTCAATATTTTACAGCTGGCAAAACAAAAGATAATTCAGCACTAACAAAAATTCTCACGAGAACTTCCAATTCTTTAATAAATGTGCGTTACCCTGAAACAAAATATTATTCAACCAGGGCCTGATTCTAATAACGCCATCTTTTAATTATTAAAGGACATACATAAACCCTTTCATGGGTCCCAAATTATGCAGATAGTCTCATTTCATGCTCTATTCTATTTTACATCATTTTTTATCGACTTAACGTCATTCTGATATGTTATTGCCCTTTGTGTCTTTATTTAATAACTTTTGCATTACATCAAGTATATAAACGCATTTACATATATTGTTTCAATTAAAATAAGTCGCTAGAAAAGTATGTTTTTGTAAGGGAGGAAATGTTAACGATACTGTGAGAGAATGTCTTACGAGTGTATTACGTTTTTAATTTATAACGTTTGGTAAAAATGTGCTATCGAAGATTCACTAATGTGCCAAAAAGAGAACCGTCACGTTTATTGTTCAAGCAATTATGGCCATGGTTCTAATCAATGTTTATTGAAATATCTATCAAATCCTCGTTTACTTCATACCACGGTACCATCATTTCCCTTCATTCCATTTCCTTATCATCCTTCAGGTGTGTAGTGTTGGCAGTGCCGGGCAGATGGTGCGGATGATTGCGCATGGTAACTGCTATTTTCGGCGCTAGGTGGCGTTTGGCCAGCCTTGTCCTCCATGGGATGGGACGCTCAGTGCGACACTGGAACCGCGGTGTGATGCCTGCTTGGTGGGGCCTGACGCCGGGATGAAGATCTCAGCACCTGTTAGGGACTTCCGCGCGTCTCTGCGACCCTGTGTGGCACCTTCGGTTCCCTCATTTCATCCCTGCCTCCTGGTGGATGGTAGTCACAATAGATCTGTGTAAGTCGAAGTGAGCGAGGTCTCCCCTCTGCACCCTTTACCCTTTGGACGGTAGACACTTTTTAATATAGGTTGGAGTATTGATCTGTAAGAGGACGAGTAAACTGGATAAAACTGAATATCTGGTAGTAGGAGGAAGTAGAAGAGACATCTCTCTACCCCAAGGAACAATTAAAGTCGTTAAAAAGTTTAAATATCTGGGATCGTTTATTGATTAAACCAGGGAGCTGTAAAGTGCATGTAGACAGTAGGCTAGAACAAGCACGAAGAGCTATACGAATGCTGAATGGAGCTTTGAGGAGTAGAACCATGCTGAACTGTACACAGAAGAGGGTTTTGAAGACTGCGGTGGAAAGTATAGTGACCTATGGTCCTGAGGCGTGGACTTTGGCAGAGGGACAAGAATCTAAGATACTGGCAGTGGAAATGGACGGAAGACGCAGTGCTAGAGTATCAAGATTGGAAAGAAGGAGAAATGAAGAGACAGATGATGGATGTGGAAGAAAGAGTGGTGGAGAGAATTGAAAGGCGGGGTCTTCAATGGTATGGATGTGTTAGAAGAATGGGAGATGGGTGGCCCAAGACCTTATTAGAATGGTCAGCTCGTGGAAGAAGCAAGCGGGGCAGGCCAAGAGCAACTTGGACAGGATACACAGAATGATGAATGATCGAGGCCAGGAGAATGACTTGTTCAAATGGAAAGAATGGCAAATGGAAATACAGGGTAATTACTGATGAAGAGTGGAGAAGTCCTTAAAAATAAACGTAAGGTATTTATCTGACATTGACTCGGCGCCAAGATGCTTAAAGATTGGAGCACCAAAATGAGGACATCTAACAGAGAAGACCACAAGATATACGCTGTGGAAACAATGTGAAATATCACAGCTAAGTTACACCCAGTGTACGAAAACTTGCCAATCTGCAGGATGCCTAGAACACTTATTTTCTTAGACGTACCGTTACGCCCGTTGCAGGGCGACAGTATCTAATAACGTCTCAAGGAGCGCTTATCGCAGTGAATGAGTAGACGGGGAGTAACCAGTGGGACCGGCAGGTACGATGCGGGGAGTGAAAGGGGCATGTGGCCTTCAATCGTGCGAGACAACCCGACTTTATCCGAGTAGTATCGAAGTTTCACGCAGCTCTCGTTGGCAAACTTTCGTTACGTTACTTCTAACATTTATCAGCCTTTTTCGGTAAACAAAGCCATAACCTACAATCACAACAGCGAAATGCGACTATACGATTCTAACTTGTTTTCGAACACAAGCCCAATTACACTGCACATAAATGTAAATATTTCATTATAATTTCCGTACATCAGTTCACTGTATTCGTGAAATCGTATTAACAAACGTCATTCTTGTACACTCCCCTTGATGGCTTGGTGACTCAAGAATTTATCGATGATTTGAGAAAAACTCGCGGCGTTACTATGGATGCGAAAAACGAAAGCGATAAAACCGTACAAAAAGAGAGCTGTTGTGCTTGAAATGTCTGATGTTCTACATCAGAATGGTTACTACTTCATGAATTGGGGTAACCACTGATTTCACAACCCGGGGCACAAACTATGTGTCTTCATGGTGATATTTTCAGTACTACCACAATTACAATTTCCATACACGTTCACAAACTTCACTCATAATATTAAATCCGAGAACTCAAGTTCTATATAACTCGACTCCAAACTCTTCTTTTTTTTTTGGAGGGGGGGGCGGGATATCCAATTGCTTGTTTGCTTTAGAGAAGGATTGTGTTTCTAGTTAACTGCTCCGTTTTTATTCGAGTTTAGTCTTTCCTTGCAAACAAAAGAACGAAGAAGAATCCGAGCTTCAGAGAAAAGTGAGAGGTTTGTGTAGAATGCAAAGTTGATAAAGTTGACACCGAGGGGCTCTGCCCACCTGACTAACTAGGATTCGCAAAGAGATTTTCGTACCCAAAAGGCTCGAGAATTACGTCACTGACTCCTTTTTACCCTTGTTACGTACAGATTGCTACCTAGAAAGAAGGCTCCTTCATTGTTGAAGGATTTATACTAATACAATTTAAAAAATTGAAAATTGATTTTTGGTTGCTTTTATAGTTTTACCTAGAGATAGTCGTGAATGTTTTAAGGAAACAAAACTTGCTACCTGTGGAACACTTTGAGAACCCAAAACCGTAGGAAATCCAACAAAAGGGCTGAAAATGTTTTTACGGGGAAACTAAACAGTAAAACAATTTAGTAAAGTCTAAACATGCGACTGCCTGGTAGCATATATGCAAGTCATTTCCTGGAAGTTCATGTTGTAGGAACAGATTTTGTGATTCCTTGGGTATCATGCTCTCCACGTGGAGTCAGTAAGGTTTCTTTCACTTGGCTACCTTCTCAGCTAGTATCTTATATTTAAAGCCCCCTAGTTTTGACGTAGAGTCAACTTCAAGTGCTAAGAGGAACCTGCGAAACGTCTTTAAACCAGACTTGAATGTCACTTCTTCAGGTTAATCCTTCACCATACTCCCAGTCACATTTAGTAACACTCTCCCTGCACTTCTCCAGGGTCCCGGAACGTTTCCCTTTGGTGAAAACTTCCAGTGTCCCATTTTAACGTGACATCATTAGGTCTTCTTTTAGAGGGAAGGCCTGCTTTACGGTTAAATATGATAGCTTCTGTAGACTCAAGCCATGTGACTTCTTCCTTTACACATATATCCGCGTTTTCTCCATTGTTTTCCTTTGAACAGCTTTTTCTCTGAACGACATTTTCTAGTCAAGATGATCCGTTCTCTAAGAAACTATGGAAAATAGCTATATTGGACTTAGGAGGATAAAAATAGCCTCCAAAAGCTCTTGAGGACCAACGTTTGTGTTAATATGATGGTTTTGAACAGTAACTGCTGATACATTTTAATCAAAAGATGGCATACTTATGAAACAATCATATCTTTCTTCATACAGAAACTTGCATAAAAGTATATCAATTAAGTAATAAGGCATTCATCTAAATTTTGCAACAATTTCAGTCTTTTCTGAGTAAATAGGCCACGAATTGTGTGTACTACTATACTTCGCGCCATCCGCCTCTGCTTAGCAGGTCTGGTTCAGCTTGCCTTGGTCAGTGATGTGGAGAAAATAACATGTGTAGCGGAAGCACCTCTGGTATATAGTCACTGTGGCACCTTAGGCGCGGATCAGATTTTGCTAAATGCTATGTCTAGGTAAACCTACATTGGAAGCAACGTTGACGTAAGAACAGTTTTATAAGTTTCTATAACACCAAGCAATTGGCGATTTCTTGATCTTAACCTCCATAGCTCTGCTCGGTGACCATATTGCACCTCGTAAACACTATCTGGGTTGGGAAGACATTCTAGCTGGCATTTGTATGGCATATTCATTACTTTGCTCCATACTAAAGCTGTAATGTATCCATATTTAATCACACTAAGCATTTAATTCTGATTAAATGTTGTGCTAAAGCTGTATAATTAACTGTATGACCAAACCATCTGCCGCATCATTTATATTACCAGAGAAATCCTACTGCACGAACCTTTAGAATATTGTGGTTATTTCACGAAATAGTGGACTATAAATACATGTATACCAAGAGTTAACTTACCATAAAATATTATCTTCATAAAGGAACTGTGGCTTACCTGAAAAAGAAAGAAAACCAATTAAGCTTCTCTCGACAACAAATATTTTCTCACATTCATATTTTATCAGCAAGTCACCTCTTTCACTTTTAAGCATCAGCGTTGGCAAGGTTTTGCAAATACAGAGAAAGCGCGGGAGGGGGGGGGGGAGGGGGTTAAACAGCATAATTCAAATACGAAAAGTCAAACCAAATTTCGTATTTCATCTCTCCATCTTTCAAGAATACAATGGAATGCATACAAAATCGATTCAAAGCAAACAGCCCTTTAAATCAAAACTGGTAGCTAATTATTTTATAAAAAAATGGCCCTAATGATGTTTATTTCAGTGCCCATTTGCATAAAAATAATGTACTAAGTACTCTTTTGAGTAAGGGGTAAACCATGAGAGAGAGGAAGAAACTTAACATAGAAAAAAATTAGAGCTTGTTGAATGTACAGTTTTGCCTTCAACATTTTCGACATCTAGCTTTATTGGTTTGGATTTCCCCCAAAAATGTATCCTACTTCCTTCAGTACTTGCCTAAAGAATGAAGTATTGCATTCTGCCTAACAAAATTCCACACAAGCATTTCCCTAGAATACATGTTTTGATGTCCCCCGAATAAGCAACTACTCTTTTACAAAAAAAGGTGCATGTGGTGTGTGTGTGTGTGTGTGTGTGTGTGTGTGTGTGTGTGTGTGTGTGTGTGTGTGTGTGTGTGTGTGTGTGTGTGTGTGTGTGTGTGTGTGTGTGTGTGTACACAGAACAGCATAACTCCTAAACGATAACTCGGTTAAATACCAAACTTAGTATTTAAGTTCAGCATCTTCCAAGGATGCGACACGAAGATTTTCATAAAAATCCCCCACACCAAACCATCCTTTACTGGGAAATGTTTCGTTATTTTATTGCCTTAGCTACACTGACTTATAACTGTTTATCCTCAACGCGGAAGTTCGCTAGCAACTTCTCATTCGCTGGCAGAATTGCAATTCAGGTTTCCGACACTAAACATTGATTTTAACATTTGGAAATTATGTATTACAATTATTTATCTGTTTTCCTACCTTTCTTTATAAAATTAGTAATCTTACCGTTGAATAACCCCGGTATATACATTGTTGGACACGTTTACTTCTATTATCATGAAGTAAATAGAAGTTTGCTACATATGCCACTCTTACTCTCCTAAACCGGTTTTTAGGTCCTATTCCAAGGCACCTTAATGTAATTCAAATAGCCATGATCCATTGGTGACACTCAATGGACTGGCCACTCATTCAAAACCGAACTTCGTGGGCCCCAACGACTCCTATACTTGTAATAAAGGATGGAGAGGGCCCACATAAAACAAGCGGTGAGAGGACACGCGTGGATACTGAGGAAGTTGATTGACTGCAGTTGTTATGAGTTTGCTCCTTGTTACAAACCTTAAATAATGTTGAAGTAAATATATTTATGATGCAATTCCCCGTGTGACTGACATTTACACTACATTTTCTTCTTAAAATGTCTAATGGTCAATGTAGCGCTAAACTTTTCGTGACTGACACGACTCAGTCACGAAAAGTTTAGCGCTCATTATTAAATAATAATTGTTTCACTTTTTACGGTTTTTATATTCCCTATCACAACCACCAATGCATTCTCTGTCATCATATGTCGTTAAAATAACATTTTTACACCTATGTTGACCATTAGACAGACATTTTAAGAAGAAAATGTAGTGTAAATGTAAGTCACAAATGGAATTGCTAACAATACATTAATTTTATTCTTAAAGGCCAGTATAAGTGAAGTCTTTGTATTATGTTTCTAACACTAAGAAAATAGTTTGTAGAGGACTGTAGAGAAAGTCACGTGGAAGTAGCTAAAATAAGCAAAAGATGCAAGACTTGTCATTTGTTTTGGAGACGTCACAACGTCAATAACTTAGCGAGCTACGTCTGTCGGCAGGCATTTTAGTGATTGAGTTATCTTTTGGAAATCCCGGAGTGGCTGACGGGCACATTGGCTTACCTCGGTCCATTTTAATAGAGCCATTTTTCTGTGTTTACAGGAGGAATGAATGGTCTGCCCTGCAAAGTAACAAACTGCCGGCGATTAAACTCTCCCCCGTCAAGAAGAGGTCCTATCAGTGGATCCGCAAGGGACAGGGTGAAGTCCATACTCGTTTCTCAGCTACGTGTTTCGTTTCTTTAAAACTTTTATCTCGGTTTGTTACTCCAGCTTTTGTTGTGGTTCGATGCTCAATTGTCTCAACTCCTTCGAGTATTTTAGCACCTTAAGGCCCGCTATTATAAACGTAGTTTGACTGCAACTTTAGTTAAACCAAACCCAAAGTTTAACTACAGGCGCGTTTTATAACCCTAACAGTGCAACGGGTTGGTATACTGAAGACTGAGAAAAGAACACGATCCTTAATCTTCTTCCTCTTACACTGCAATTAAATGCTAATGTTAGAGCTGCCAGCTTAGAAAAAAATTTAATGTTCTGAAATAATGGGCATTTATTGTGGACAATAATACTTTAGCGTTAAACTAACGTGTCAGGCACACAACGAAAAAAAGTCTGTGTTGCACTCACATGACTTTCTCTACTCTCGTATTAACCATTCTTACAAGCTCTTAATCCTGTATCTTCGTGTTAGTTGAGATAAACATTTGCAGAAATTAGCTTATTATTTCCTTGTAGGTGCAAGGGGAATATGGGAATACAGTAGGCTTTGAGCGACAGTCAAATCTTTTAAAGCTTTGAGATTCTGTTCTCTTTGCACAGTTAACATATAAAAAATGAATAACGATGTTCCATTTCACAAAAGTATAAGTTGTCCAAAACTCGCACAAATAACAAGGCATATCTCCAAAATGGTTCACTGTACAAAAAAATCATTTAGACGTAAATTGTGTGTTTTAGCGAGATCTACATTCCTTGTACAGTAAGATTTTGTCAATCTCTTACGGTTTGCCAGTTATACAAGTCATTCAGAGTAAACACGACTACATAGACAATAGCCAGAAAATTCAAGATATACATTTCATTTGTCATAAAAATATCTCAAACATTTATCAAAATCGTTAGCCATTTTCAAGAAAATAAAACTTTTCGAAAAATGTTCCATGTAAAGGGTAGTTTAGGGTGGAGCAATTTTCTTCAAAATCTTCGTGTCGCATCCTTGAAAGACATTAAACTTAAATACCAACTTTGGTTTTTAACCAACTTTTCGTTTTTAAGTTATGCTGTCCACAGACTGACAGACACACACAGGGACCTTTTTCTAAAAATGCTTCTTTTTTGATTCAGGGGCCTCAAAGCATATATTTCCGGTGAAACCTCGACATATAATTTTTGGGTGGAGTACAATACTTCTACTTACTGTACGTAGTAGAGAAAGTAAAAAGGAACTAGCAATAATAAAAGAAAGAAAATTGTGTGTTAGACTATTAGAATGAGTAAGTATGAAAATGGGTGATTGTCCGGCAATCTGCCACTGCTGGTATGTTTGGACAAAACAAAACAGGGGATTGTGATAAGGTTGCAAACTGAAAACAGAAAAGTATTGATTTTTGTAGGCCCTAACCAGCTTATAACCTTACCTCGAGAAATGCTTCGCTTTTGAAAGAAAATACAGTGCACAAGACATTTTTCACGTTGCTAGGAGACCGCTGCCTGCTCCAACAGAAAACTCTGCATTATGAAAAACATCCGAGGTAACAAAATCAAGACTTCCGCAAAGGAGCGTAAAAAGAAGAAAGCCGCATACAAGGCGCACACCATAATGAGGGACATAACAAAAAAATAACGAGTTAAACACTGTAAGGAGAACCGAGGGCCTTGGAATCGATTCCCAGCGCGCGCAGTGCGTTAGTCTGTTGTTAATATTCCGCACGGCCGGAATCCCACTGTGTGGGCTTGGACTCCGCGAGTTCCTGGCTTATGGAGGGGATTAAAAAACGTATAAATAAATACAAATAAAGCGCTAAGGGTGCAAACTGCTAGGAGATAGAGAGCTTTATGAATAATAGAAAGCGAAGGGAAAGCAAATCATCTGGTGCGGGAAGTTGGACCTTGATTAAAACAAAAGCGTGCCTTTTATTTTATCAAAAAAAAAAAAAAAAATTGGATGTGATGCACTCGCATGACATTCTCTACTCACTCTTGTACAAACGCGTAGTTTTCTATTACTTCATACTAATCCAGATAACCGGTTGCAGAAATTCTTTTACTGCATATTTCCCTGTATCCACAATAGGAAAAGGCCAATACAGCAGTCTTAAGCGATAGTCTGATGTTTTAAGAGCCAGTCGATATGTATTGGCTTTGAAGTTCCGTTCCCTTCACACGATCAGGATGAAAATATAAGTAAAGGTAATGAGGGCAGTGGTAGCGCTGCTGTTTAGCAAGCGGGGGAACCAAGTTCGACTCCCGGTACCGACATGGACCTGGTCCGGGGTGCACTCAGCCTCGTTAGGTCCCTGAGGGTCCAATTGAGCTATCCTGATAGAAAGGTCAAGTAGTCGCCTTATGGTCGTGCTGACCCCCGTCACTCCCAACCTGCACTCCTCCGTGGCCTTGGCTGCGGCTAGAGGACGCAGCGTACCGGCGAAGTAGGGTAACCTCCTGATAGATGCGATGCCCTAGGGATTATTATTTATTGTTATTGGATATGATAGTGAAAATGACACGTCAATCCATTAGGTCAACGTGGCCATAATCTGAACCGAGTACGTTCACAGAATTGCATGAAAATACACGAATGCCAGTCCTGAAAATTAGAAAGTAAACGAATTCTTAGAATTTCGCAAATAGACACAATAAAAATAGGTGCGAATTAGAAGCTTGGTAGGGTAGTGATGACGTAGACGAGAAGAGCAGCCCGTCTCCCGGTCACACGTGCATGGACCTCATATCAAATCCCAAATGGCATTAACAATTATCAGAATAAACACTAAACATGCCTTATTGCTAGAGATATTGGAAATGCCGTCCATTTGCATCAATACATCTACCGCATTCACACGCATTAGTTCAGCTTCCGTTAATTTCACTCCTATTTTGTGTTAACTTTGTATTGTGCAAGACGCCTAAGAGATTTTCGAGATGACCGTTCAAACCTTTCTCCGATTTCCTCTCATTTGTTCCGTAAGCACATACCGTTTTACCTTTCTTTTTCTCTCACCAATTGATCCCGTCTCCCTGAATTTATTTACGAGCAAACGAACGGTGTCTGCTCACAACACGCACGCCAGGAAATTTAGTTTCAAATTCCCTCACAACTTCCCCAAAAGAAGATGTAAACACATACGCATCGTACATAACACTTTGATGTACTATATACTGCAATCTATTAATTTTGAAAACACTTTTAGCCAAAATAAACATTCTACACACTCCTAATCGGAACTGAAAAATTTAATGCCACAGCTGGAATTTGAACCACAGACCTTCCACTTTAAGAGCGGTTGTTCTAAGCTTCTGTGACAACTTGCTAGTATGACATTGAATCCTACAACCCATTCGTATTTTCTCCGATAGACTACTAGGTGATGTCAGATCACTCCTGATGTCATTCACGTGAACTGGATTAGAACTGCACAGAACACCTACCCAACAGAAGTAAGACTGACGCCGTGCGCACAGAGAAAGGCACCTGCCGACCAAGTTTTGTAGTAAACGTACTGTATTAGTGATAAATTATCGACAGTCCGTAGTTTCTATGATGCGCTTGGGTTGGCGCACACTTGGTTGTCACCACAAGTGGTCTTGCCGCTTACCATTTCAAAGACTCACGGCAACGTAAGTCTCTCATTATTACGAAAACAGTTAATTTTAAACCGTCAAGTTATTGATACGTCAAAAGATAGATATAATGCTTCAAGTGCTAAAATTCAGAAACAGCTCATTTCTACAACTTCAAACAGTGGACAACTCGTTTCAAATAGTTCATTAGTTAGCGCCAATTAAATGTATCGGCTAACTTAGTAGATGTCTATTCTCACATCCACCTGGCACACCCTGAGATAAAGATCATACATATCACTGCTGCAGCATCTGGCAGCAGATTCATCAACGACGCAGATATTTGCAGCGAATTCAAATGTGTCGCACATCGTAGGAACAAAGTTCTCAAATTCTAAATTTCCTCGGTGTAAACATCATCCGGAAGACTTAGAAAGCACACGCTCGTGCAAAAAAGCAATTATATGTTAAATGCAGGCATTTATCTGGAGGCTTACATTGTGGAAACAAACGAATGTGAGGATAATGGCGTCTAATTTTCAGGAGGTAAATAATTGTTGGCATGTGGTGGCACGTCAGCACTTTCATGCTTCGGCCACAAGTGAAACCTACATATTAAAATTTAAATGCCTACAATACACCAAAAACTATTGCAGCATCGTAACCCACAGACAAATCGTGACATCATTAGTTCCTACCCTTGACCACAGGTAGTACATATTTTCAAAACGGCGGACATCAAATATATCGTTTGACAGCATGCCAACAATGAATTTCAGATAAAATCTGTTGTCTGAGGTGAGTCTACAGATAAGTTTGCATGGGCCAGCAATGTTAGTAAGGGTAAAACATTTCACAGATGTGAACTTGAGTATCCAAGAGAGTATCGTAGCAGTCACCAAAGAACTGCCTCTGACAGGTGTCACTTGGGATGAAACCACTGCAAAGCTAGCAGTAGGGCATAGTACAGTGTAAGAAATAATTGAAAGCGTAGGTTGTCACAAAGTTTGTGCCCATTGGATCCCATGTTTTTGACCGAAGTCCACAAACTTCAGAGAAGAACCATCGCCCAAAATCTTCAGAGATTTCAAATGAAGGTCATGCTTTTTTATGATATTGTGATGGGCTATGAGAACCGATTTCATCATTACGAACCAGAAACAAATCGCCAAAGCATGGAATGTTACTACTCGAATTCACCATCAAAGAAGAAAGCGGAGACAGTGCAATCTACTGGTAAAATTGTGGGCAGTGTCTTCTGGAATGTACAGGCTTGCATCTGGTTGGTTTTCTTGAATCTAGACTAATCCTAATCCAGACCCTTTTGAAGCCCCGTCGTGCATTGTGCGAAAATGCCCTGGAAAGATCATCCTGCCACAAGACGACACGCGTCCTCAACTGCTCGTGTCACTGTGGAGATGAGGACATTTAGGTGGGAAACTTGCACATCCTACCTACACTCCCGACTCGACCCCACCGACTGCCATCTTATGCGAACACTACGTTACTAGACGGTGCAGGATATTTGGAAAATACTGCGTCAGTGCCTTTATGCAGCTGGAATGGAGTTCTATCGTAAGGATATTTTCAGGCTAACAAATTAGTGGAGTATGTGTGCAAAGAAATGGAGACTATGTTGACAAGTGATAAAAAAAAGTCTGTAGATGAGTCGGGTTTAAGGGCCCGTCGACAACTTGGTCATTAGGGAAGTCTGTAGATTTGTCTAAATATTAAGATTTTCAAAAGTTGTTGCTGACGAATTTCGCATGAGCCTCGTGTACCTAAATCACCCAGCACTCTGCAGTGCACTTTTTGAGTTATGCTTTCGCTGTGTCAGCGTCTCGGGCAACAAGTTGCCAAGCCCTTAAGTTGGATGACTGTCACGTAGTGCTGCTAAAAGACCAAGAACAGCCGCTGCAAGTGAAACATCAAGATATGAGGACACGTACACCTGTCTACCCCTGGGCGAACTAACGTCGTCAAACTCAAGTATGACTCCGCATATTTATGTACATATACGACGGGCTTCCTTAGCCAGGTGCTGCAACTTCTGCCACCAAAATAAACTGTCGACGGGGTAATTTGCATAATTAAAACATGAACGAGATGGCTTAGGAATACCGTCTCTGGTTCGCAATCGGGAAGACTCCGGCTTCAACTCCCGTCTACTGGCTAATCTGACAGCTGTTTCATGTGGTTTTCTTCAGTCCGCAGGTAAACACTCGACTGAATATGTATTTCAATTCTAGGACCCAAAGTTCCACTCACAACATAAAGACAATATGTTTACAATCTGACGTGCTCCACTCACATGACTTTCTGTACTCACACTTCTACAAACTATTCATTGAAAACCTTAATTTTCTATAAAGATCTCGTTAAAACACATAATCTATGCCAAAGAATTACCCCCTCCCCCAAGATATTCTGTTATTGGTTTAATATTTAAATTACTTATACTTTCTTCAAGTGGGAACTAATGTTTCTCTCTCCCTCTGGCCCCGCCTCTCTCTCTCTCTCTCTCTCTCTCTCTCTCTTCCTCTTGGCCGTGCAAAGAGAAGGAAATTCAAAGCTATCACATAGTGACCAGCTTTGAAAAGATTTGACTATCACCTATCCTTCATTTTGATCAAATAGTTCAGAAATTAAAATCAATTGTTAAAATTTTTTCTTACGTCACTAAAAAGTTTCTCGTGACAAATTTTAAATTTGGGTCTAATATTTTAACCCTAGGTTTAAAATACATCTACTTTTTAAAATTGTCCTAAGTTTGTATTTCCTTAACTTTAGGGTACAAATAGGGGTTTTCGCCTTAAAATTGTAATTTTTGCGTTTGAAAATTAAACAAGATACTTAGATATATCTGACAACGTTTGTCGCGGCTGATGATTGAACATGTGTAGCAAATTTAATTCGTGCAATACGAAAACTGCTCCGCAAGGAACATTTTACAGGAAGAAAAATCCTAGAAATATGAACAGCGATAAAAGATTTGAGCACAGGGCTCACATTAGAATCCACGCGACATTTACACATGCAGTACGACATTTAAAAATGGTTCTGAAGAATTATGCATCTTTCGCATTCATGAATGTTTCAATTATTTTCCAGAATTAAAACCAAATAAATTATTTTTATCGATTTTCATGAAATTTCTTTAAAAAGAGAAAAATTTTATAAGTATAAGGAGTAGAGAAAATCACGCGAGTGCTACACATCAGATTCTTAAAATTCGCATTGAAATAAATTATATCGCTAATAATAATAATAATAATAATAATAATAATAATAATAATAATAACAATAATAAATGATAAATAATACAAAATAACAAAAAATAAAAATAATAGAAATAAAAAATAATAGAAATAAAAAATAATAAAAATAAAAAATAATAAAAATAAAAAATAATAAAAATAAAAAACAATAAAAATAAAAAACAATAAAAATAAAAAACAATAAAAATAAAAAACAACAGCAAAATAAAAACAGTAAAATAATAACAGTAAAATAATAACAGTAAAATAATAACAATAACAACAACAACAACAACAATAATAATAATAAATAATACTAATAAATAATAAATAATACTAATGATGATGATAATGATAATAATAACAATAACAATAACAATAACAATAACAATAACAATAACAATAATAATAATAATAATAATAATAATAATAATAATAATAATAATAATAATAATAATGATGATGATGATAATGATAATACACTTTATCCTGAACTGTGTGCAAAACAGAACGAAACAGCTGAGAGCATCAACAAGTACAATTTGACATTTGTGTGTTAACAATTGCTCGCCGCCGCCGCCGCCGCCTCTTCCTCCTCCCACCAATGAAAATGTCATGTCGCCTTGCAAGACAAAGCTCTCCTCTTTCAGCAGAATTTTTCAATTATTAGCGGTCGGTTCGATATCCACTACCCTTGTGGGAAATAATAGGGCCCGATCTTCCTCTTTTCCTGTGACGTCATCGTGACGCAGCGAGTGCCCTTCTTCGGTTCTCTCCAGGGGTTTACAGTAATATTGAGATTTTCCTATTTTATCTTGTGACCCAAATTGCCGCTACTCTTTAAGGTTACACTACGGCAAGCGGACCATTCAAATGGGAGCCTTTATTGCTCACGTATGGCCACCATTAAGGCACGGAAGTGTACGTACCTCGAAATGCCACTACGATTATCGATTGTATACGAAAGTGTTAACGGCTCTTCTAAGAATCACAAGTTTATTTCAGAACTAGGAAAGCAAGGCAGCAAGTGTGCGCATAGTAGTAAATACCTGATGCGTTCGTTTGTGGTGTGCGCAAGATCGTGTGACCTGCAGAGCTCCAGAAACAATTAGTGTTAGTATTATCGCTTCTCTAAAAATATTTTCCATTGTTACGTAACACTTAAGCTTTTTCTTACTTAAAAAACGAATTAAATAACGGTTGAAGAGATGCACTCGCCCAGCGTGAACATCAGAAGCACTATTGGGAGGTAAAGGGATTGTTCTTTCTCCCCGCCTCCCGAACATTCTAGAATTACTACGGAAGCTTCGGAGGTTATACAAGCGAACGTGCTCGCGAGTTAGTGAGATAGTGTGTGCATTTCTGAAGCGATAAAAAGTGTTGTTCTATGAGTGAGTTTGTGACATACAGCGAATGCTCCTACGGCAAGAGATTAAAGAAGTCCTGAGTTCGATTCGCCTGGAAATGCGGGGGACGGAAAGAGACTGCTTTACGTGTATTTAATTACGCCGTAAGAAGTGAAGTAACAGCGAAATTTGAACTAGATCACTTAGTAAAGGCAATAACAACTAAGTGAAGTGAAGTAAAAACATTGCACTGGATCACATTGGAGAAGTGTCTGAGAACTAAGTGAAGTTCCAGTGAAAATTAAAATAGATCGCTTAGAAAGTGGAGTAGGAACTAGGTGAAGTGACCTGGAAAATAGAGTTACATCACATTAGTGAAGTGGCAATAAGAACTAAGTGAAGTGGCCGTGGGAACTAAGTGAAGTGGCCGTGGAAACTAAGTGAAGTGGTCGTGGGAACTAAGTGAAGTGGCCGTGGTAATTGAACTCGACCACATTAGTGAAGTGGCAGTAAGAACTATGTGAAGTGGCAGTAAGAACGAAGTGAAGTGGCAGTGAGAACTACGTGAAGTGGCAGTGAGAACTAAGTGAAGTGGCCGTGGGAACTAAGTGAAGTGGCCGTGGAAACTAAGTGAAGTGGTCGTGGGAACTAAGTGAAGTGGCCGTGGTAATTGAACTCGACCACATTAGTGAAGTGGCAGTAAGAACTATGTGAAGTGGCAGTAAGAACTAAGTGAAGTGGCAGTGAGAACTACGTGAAGTGGCAGTGAGAACTAAGTGAAGTGGCAGTAAGAACTAAGTGAAGTGGCCGTGGGAACTAAGTGAAGTGGTCGTGATAATTGAACTCGCCCACATTAGTGAAGTGGCAGTAAGAGCTATGTGAAGTGGCAGTAAGAACTAAGTGAAGTGGCAGTGAGAACTACGTGAAGTGGCAGTGAGAACTACGTGAAGTGGCAGTGAGAACTAAGTGAAGTGGCAGTGAGAACTACGTGAAGTGGCAGTGAGAACTACGTGAAGTGACCGTGAGAACTAAGTGAAGTGGCAGTGAGAACTAAGTGAAGTGGCAGTGAGAACTACGTGAAGTGGCAGTGAGAACTACGTGAAGTGACCGTGAAAACTACGTGAAGTGACCGTGAGAACTACGTGAAGTGGCAGTGAGAACTAAGTGAAGTGCCAGTGAGAAATACGTGAAGTGACCGTGAGAACTACGTGAAGTGGCAGTGAGAACTAAGTGAAGTGGCAGTGAGAACTAAGTGAAGTGGCAGTGAGAACTACGTGAAGTGACCGTGAGAACTACGTGAAGTGGAATAAGAACTAAGTGAAGTGGCCGTGGGAACTAAGTGAAGTGGCAGTAAGAACTAAGTGAAGTGGCCGTGGGAACTAAGTGAAGTGGTCGTGATAATTGAACTCGCCCACATTAGTGAAGTGGCAGTAAGAACTATGTGAAGTGGCAGTAAAAACGAAGTGATGCGACAGTGAAAATTGAACTAGACGATATTAGTGAAGTGGTTGTGAATACATACTGAAATGCCAGTTGAAATTGAGGTGTATCACTTAGAATGTGGAATAAGAATTAAACGAAGTGGCCTGGAAAATTGAACTAGATCACATTAGTGAAGTGGCAGTGAGAACTAAGTGAAGTGGCAGTGAAAGCTGGACAAAGAAATAACATTAACTATATTATTAAAACCATAAATTTCAAACCACAAGATCTTCTCATTAACTTTTAAAGAAAGTAAACTGACAATTTGCAATAAAACGAACAAAATTTACTTTGAACTTGCGTCAGAAATACAGTGCCACGTGACATCTGACGATTTTGCCTTGAGTTTGGAGCAAATGTAGGCTGAATCCATGACACCATTCATCGTGCGAAAACGGCTGCTTGCAAATCATCCAGGCAACATCATAAAGTATACAACACAGCCCTATAGGCGACACTGTTTGTAAGCAAACTTTTTCAATCAGACCAAGGCAAGGGGGCGCCGGAAACACAAAAACCAATAGATGTTCAATATAAAAAGTGCAGAGTCAGTGAATGGGAGTGATGGGGTAAGCAGCGTGAAAACAGTACAGCAAAGGTTTTCTTAAAGGCGACTTGCGCTGCTGAAAACCTTTAAATTTATTAATCCTAGCTAACCACGTCCTTATTTCTTTACTCTCGTGAAGTTCTAGCCCTGATGTTACTTATTAGATGAAGGAAGTACTGCATTCCACCCAAAAACTCATTAGGTCAACATTTCACTGGAAAAACAAGGAAATATAAATCTTAATACAGAAGGGTAATCTTGATGGGGAAAATCTAATAAAACACGACAAAGCAGAACTTAATTTTGGTTCACAAGACCAATGCTTTATTTTAAACTATCAAAAGCTAAATGTTAATACCACTTTATTTTATATTTTTCTGTGGTTTACGAGTCTTCTTCTACACGAAACATTTATTAATAAGTTTTTGAAGGACAGACGACACACACACCTTTTTCTAAAAGTACTTTTTCGGATTCATGGGGCCTCTAAACATATACAGGGTGCAAGGGAAACCATTACATTCCTTCTATGTGATTCATGGAAGCATTAAAAACAAAAATGTTCTTCAAACGTGAAGTAACCCGACAACGTTGCGTTGAGGTTGGTCAGGGATCCGAACCGGTTTCTGGATGTAAACAGGTGGATCGCTTGCAGTGTAGTATAATGTTTTGGGAGCTTGCAATTCTGATTGGCCCACACTCGCACAGTAAACATGGAAGGGCAAGGCATGGTATGAGTTTTTTTTTCAAGACAGTGTTTATGTACTGAGCTAGGGAAAGTGACACCAACACAATCTGCAGTGTTGCCAGGTTGTTTTCGACAAAACTACAATATCTCCATAGGAAATGGTCTGAGATAAAAACGTAAGATACAAAATGTGTTCCAAATATCGAGATCTACCACTGGTTTAAATTAATGTAACGACTTCCCTTCCACCCTGTATATATTTCAAGTGACATCTCGACACCCAATTTTTCGAGTGGAATACAACAACTCCCCATCTTATACGTAGGAGAGAAACTAAAAATCTCTGTCTTAACAACATAAATCAAAAACAAATTTCGGTTGATACCAAACCTGATATTTAAGTTCTCATCTCTCAAGGATGCGATACGAACATTCTCAAGAATTACACGGAACTTTTCTGAAAATCCTTCTCAATAATCGTTCAAACAATTTTGATTAAAACACCATAGGGTTTGAGATATCTTCATAAGAAATGAAATAGTTATGTTGAATTTTCATGGAACATCCCTTGAAGTTGTCTTCAATTGAATGATTCGCATAACTGGTAAGCTGTAACAGAAATCCTACTGCATAAAAACGTAGTTTTCGTTAAAATACGCACATTTGTCAAACAATTTTTTGCGGGATGACCATTTTCAAGATATTCTTTGTTGTTAGTTTGAACTTGCATATGTTTATACTTTTCTCAAATACAAAATCGTTATTCGTTCCCCCATATACTCTTCCTCAAAGAGAAGGAATGTCAAAGATACCACATAGCTTCCCGCTCTTAAAATATATGAGTATCGCTTAAGCCTTCTGTATTCTGATATTTCCCTCGTACTAATAAAACAATTTCAAATGGATAGAAGATTTAGCGTTTGTACAAGAGTAGAGAAAGCTATTTGAATGAATATATCTGATGTGTGTTTTTTTTTTTTTTTCTTTATATATATTTAATTGGGATGAATATTTCCCATAGGCAGTGGACAGACCTACTGTCGCTCGGTCACAGCATTGCTCTTACGTCTGTTACAGACAGTGAAATTTCCGAACCATTGGCTCTCTTTTTCCTCTTGATATTTTTGGGTTTCCGGTAGCTATCGTTTCGAGGCCATTAGGGTGAGCGGGCCGCGGCGGAAGGGAGGAAAAAGAAGAAAGGGCCAGGGAAATGAAAATACATTTTACGTTCAAAGTTGAGCTGACTTCGTGACTTTTCAGTTTAAAGACACGAGTAAATGTTGTTCTGTAAGGTGCAAGCTATCCGGACATTCAAAAAGATTGCAGTGACGTACTTGTTTTACTGCTCTCCAGTCCTTTGTTAAAAATTAGGTTTACAGTCTTGTTTGTCAAGAGCTACAACAGAGAGCACTATGCATGTCGGGGAATAACTGCTTGCAGGCGCTCGACAAGTGACAAACACGTAATAACTCAAGTCTAAAACAGGTCAAACAGTCTTATTTTTACTTTCTCCACTACTTAAGCACACGAGAACAACAGTAGAAATTCTTACAATACCATGCTTCTAAAACAAATTAATTTGTTTATAATTTGACAGCAACTTTCCAATTTTTTGCGAGTTGATTGCCGTGTAGTTAGTTCAATTTACTCAAAAGTTCGTCAATTATCATTCAACGATTTTGTACTTGTCCAGAAATGACTGAGCGAACTTCACTAGAGAACAGTTTTGGCCTACTATTAAATCGTCCTAAACGTCTAAACATTGTAAAGATTGGTTTAGAAACACATTTGTTGAAGAAATCCCCTGAAAGAAAGTTTACAATTGACAAAACGAATTCAAGAGAGGTCGGATTTTTCTTTGTGCCGATGCCTAAGAACTGCTGTTACTAATACAAAAATCTGATGTGTTACACTCACATGACTTTCTCTACTCTTGTACTAACCACTCTTACAAACTCTTATTCCTGTATCTTCTTTCTTGTTAGTTGAGACAAACATTTGTACAAATTATCTTATTGCTTATTTCCTTGTTGGTGCAAAGGGAATGTTAGAATACAGTAGGCTTTGTGCGATAGTCAAATGTTTGAGATTCTGTTGTCTTTGCACACTTGACATATAAAAAAATGAACAGCGATGATCCATTTCACGAAAGTTCTAAGTTTTCCAAAACTCACACACATAACAAGGAATATCTCCGAAATGGTTCACCCTACAAGAAAATTCATTGAGACATAAATTGTGTATTTTAGCAAGATCTACATTTTTTGTATATAACAATTTGGTCTATCGCTAACGGTTTACCAGTTATGCAAAAGTCGTCCAGAGTAAATACGACTACAGGCTATAGCCAGAAAATTCTAGATATACATTTCATTTGTCATCAAAATATCTCAAACATATGTGATTTTAAACAAAATCGTTAGAGCCACTTTCAAGAAAACAGAAATTTTCGAAAAATTTTCCATCCAAAGGGTAGTTTAGGGCGGGGCTATTTTCTTCAAAATCTTTGTGTCGCATCCTTGAAAGACATTAAACATAAATACCAACTTTGGTTTTTAACCGACTTTTCGTTTCTGAGTTATGCTTTCCACAGACTGACAGACACACACACACACCAACCTTTTCCTAAAAATGTTTTTTTTTGGATTCAGGGGGCCTCAAAACATATATTTCCGGTGATATCTCGACATCGAATTTTTGGGTGGAATACAATACTTCCCCTACTTACCAGTAGAGAAAGTAAAAATGTGATGTGTTGCACTCATATGATTTTCTCACCCACAATTTATTGCAACAAAAGGGCAACAAATTGTTGGTTCTTTTAAATTTAATTTACACAAAAACAGTTGAATCTATTGAAATACGCCAAAGGAAAAAGTTGTCGTTTATTCAATTTTCTATGAATATAGCTATAAATCAAGAACCTTCAATTAATAATAATCCAGCCAGGTGATGATTAATTTTTTTTTTATAAAAATAGTGTTTTCTAGAAAACTATAAACTTCAACATTTTGGTATTAGACTTCCTTGTTATTCACAACATGAGAAATTTGCTGTTAAAGTCTGACGGATCATTTCACTTCCAACCTGTATAGATAACTCACGAATATTTTGAAAGTGATTTTGATTAAAATGCCATACAATAAAGACATTTCCATATTTGTTTTCAAATAGAAAGTCATTTGCTTTTTTTCGTGTCCTGGCCGCGGAAAGAAAGTGGAATGAGCAATTCCCCGTGTGACTAACTGTCATTTACACTACATTTTCTTCTTAAAATGTCTGTCTAATGGTCAATATAGGTGTAAAAATGTTATTTTAACGACATATGATGACAGAGAATACACTGGCGGTTGTGATAGGGAATAAAAAAATCTTAAAAAGTGAAACAATTATTTAATAATGAGCGCTAAACTTTTCGTGACTGACCTACAGTTGACAAAAATGTCAGTCACACGCGGAATTGCTCGAATCAAAGCCATCACATAGCAGCCAACAATTAAAAAGTTGACTATTGTTAGTCTCCTGTATTCCCATTGTACGTACAAGGATGTATAATTAAAATAGTTCTACAAATATTTATCTCAATTAACATGAGGTAGATAGAAGAATAAGGGATTATGAATGGCTTCTTGAAGAATGGGCAGGGAAAGTCGTGTGAATTAGGCTGCTTCTCTCGGCTGTAGCACTGCCCGCAAAGAACGGTCGCCTAGCAACCAGCAGCAACAGATTTCCAGTATCTTACATAATGCAGACAGGTCGTAGAGCTGGGTTGAAATTAGTGCTCGATGTCTTGATTAAATCACTTTGAAGCAGTGACTGACGTAAGCAACAGGGAAATGCTCACTCATCTGTTTTTCCCACAAGAGTGCCTGCTCTTCAGATGGCGAGTGGCAAGCCTGTCAAGTCAATGTGCGTCCTTTCAAAATACGTCGGCTTTAAGTAATGTACTAGCACTTCAGCCAATGTACGCCTCTCCCTTGCTTTCCCTAACGATTAAGTAGCTGTTCGTACAATACGTTGGTTCATTTAGAAGGTTGGCGCGAGTCTAGGAGCAAAACAACACGCTCAGACTCAGCCTATGGAGGCGGTGCTGTATTCCAACCAAAAACGCAGTAACGAAACGTCACAGGAAATGCACGTTTTGACATGACCTACAGCAAAACCACACTTTACCGAAACGGCGGGGTGCGGGGGGGCGAAGGCAGAAAAGCATGAACGAAAAAAATTCTATGCGTTACATTCATATGTCTTTCTCTAACTATTCTTACCACGCAAGTTGGCTCCGCAGTAACGTGTGAAGCTCGCATTCGGGAGGTCATGGGTTCAATTCCTGTGCTCGACCTTGTTGACCTATGGCATTTTGGGGGTTTTCCCGGGTCACCAGACGAATGCTGTGACGTCGCTCCACGGCAGCGGCAACACAACAAAGGAAGGTCGGGGCCGAGCTGCCCCATCCCAATGGTGCGGTGCATAACAAAGCCGCTTAAGGTCAAGCTTTCCCCACACCTCTCACGCAAGAAAACACGTAACTAACAATAGGGCGGCAACACAGTTATCCAGAGTATTCGAGAACTATCCGGGAGCAGGCGTGTTTGTAGAGTTCGAGAAAGATACGTGCTACGTCATCCTCGCTATATAAGCAGACGAAGCAACGAGTTAGAGCAGTTAAGGTTAAGACGTGATTCGGTCAGTGTGTCAGTGAATGCGAGACAGCTGTCTGTGTCGTACTGTAATTAAAGATACGTCGCGTCGAAGTGAAGAGGTTTTAATGCGGATTGAGTGATTTTATGGTCAGTGTATGAGAGACGGAGAAAGTGAAGAAAGACAGTGAAAGGACTCAGGGTTACTATGTAGATGAAAACAGTTGTGAGTTGTAATATCACCAAAGAATGTAGAATGTGTTAACGTCAGTAAAAGGGAACTGTATTTGTGCAAACATTTTGAAAGAAAAAGTGAGAAAAAGCAGCTGAAATGATTGTCGTTTTGTCACACTAGTGTCAGAAGTGGGATTTGTCGAACTGTCAATAATGGCTTATGGGCGGTATCATATAACGGGCTCCGGAGTACGAAATAAAATTATTTTTGAGCTAGTACATAAATCCCATCTCAAATACAACTATGAAATGGTAATGGGCCGAGGAGATTACTGTTTTTCAAACCACACCTGAATACAATTTTGATAAATATGGCGTCTGCCCGGACCTGACTGACGCAGGTATCTGTACACAAAGTGCTTTGCACAAGCCGATGCATCCCCTTCAGGGCCCAAATTCGATTGTATCGAGCTAATGTGACGTCAGCAATCAGACTGACATTATACTGTACTATAAACAAGAGACTAACGCACACATACACACCTTGCTGCCTTATCGAAATATCTGACAGTCGATATCGAATGCTATGGTGTATGGGAGGGGAGATAGACGGGGGAGGGCGGGGTTTGAACCCTCTTTAGCCCCTATCTAAACTAAGTTCCAGACAAGCATTTCACAAAGCTGTGTCCCTTTATATGTTCGGGAAATTATAAAAAATCGGCCAATAATAATTACTGTTTCCAGAGCGAAACATTGTACAATTATATTCTCAAAAACGCTATTCTTTTAACCAACTTTGTTTTAAGAGATAAATATTTGTAGAAATGCTTTTATTATATATTTCCTTATAGCTACTATGGGAATACAGTAGGTTTAAGGGATAGTCAAATATATTAAAAGTTGAAGACTATGTGATGACTTTTATATTACATTCTCTTTGCATAACCAGGACATAAATAAAAGAACAACGGCTAGGTTCCTATTTGAGAATTCAAATCAATAACAAGAAATACCTCGAAAATGTTTATTTCCATAAAAAATCAACAAATTATGTGATTTAACGAGCTCATTTTTGTGTAGTAAGATATTGTCTATCTGTTACGGTTTAACAATTATGCAAAAGTCATCCAGGATGAACAGGTTTTCAGATGTTATTCCCTGGAAATTCAGAAATATCTCAATATCTTCTGTTACCAAACTTTCTCAAGGATGCGACACAAAGATTTTTAAGAAAATACCCCGTGCCAAATCATCCCTACATGCAAACATTAGATATTTTTTATAAACGGCTGCAACAATTTTGAGTAAAAGACCAATATTTATGACATTTTCATGATGAATATATATATATATATATATATATATATATATATATATATATATATCTTGAATTTCTGAGAATAGCTTCCGAATTCCTCTTCATTTTTATTATTTGGTACATCGTAAGAGATAACAAAAGCTTACTGCACAAAAAATGTAATTCTCGTTAAAGCACAACAGTTTAACTCATTTTTAAAAAATTAATTTGTGAGCTATTTCTTATTATTGATTTCAATTTTCAAATTCCTATACTTTTCTCAAATGGGAAGTCATTTTTTTCCTCCTGACAATGCAAATGGACCGGAATTTTAAAGCCATCACATAGCGATTAGCTATTAACAGATTTGACTATCGCTTTAGCCTACTGTATTCCCTACTCCCATTGTAACTACAAAGAAATATGTAATAAAATAATTTATATTAATGTCTTATTTCGATTAAGAAGAGGTAGATTGAAGAATAAGCATTAGAAAGAATAGTTGCTAGAGCAATGCTTCAAGTGCAGCGCATCACACTTTGTTAATATTTACTTACAATTTAATTCATATAGCAGCCAACTATGAGCTAAGAGTTACCGAATCTCTTTAAGGTTAACAACCAGGCATGGATAAACGATAGCCAATTCTCTACCAAGGTTAACGTTGGTGACCTTGGTAGTGGAACCTCTATGTTCAACAGATGTTAGTAAATAGCTTTTTTTGTGTGTGTGTGTGTGTGTTTAAGTACTACTGCTATTATTCTCTATCATCTAAAGCATAGGGCGATCTCGGAAGTAGAAAATACCTGAAGAACCTCGTAATTTTCAGCTATTCCTCGTACTCTGAAGGGTTCGATCCTAAAAGATCACATGATTCAATGTGAACCAATATTAACGTAATTCTTCAAAAACAAAGTTTTAAAAGCACAAAGGATCAAGAATACGTGCATAACTTTAACCTTACAAGTCACAAGGCAAACGTAAATGCGTAATGCCAAACATACACATTAATTTCTGCAGGAAATTTGCTAAATTCTGGGTATGATTGTGGATCAAGAACTCCATAAAAATCGACAGTATTTTCATCATAAGCCTTTTTTAGATCTGAATCACTGCATAAATAAGTTGAACTTCAACTGTAACATTCTCGGAACCAACAGTATAGGGCAAGGAAAAGATCCAGTTTAGATTTGAGAGCTTCCAAATCTGAAAATCTTCCAACAAAATGTTCTAAGGGTGCACCCAATACTTATTAATTTCTGTGCTCATGTTAAGGGACTACAAACGTGGAAGTGTCTACGCTTTTTCTACGGTGTGCAAGTTGTTAAACTGTCTCAAGCAGAGCAAACAGGTACTGCTGTTACGGGCAGCGTAAGCGCGCGCTTGCCCTGCTTTGGACTGATCACCGTTCCTGGCTACTCCCGCTGATAGAGTCCGTCTGCCTCTGGACAGGCATCTGACACAGTCCTCCATGCGGGGAAGAGAGCAGAATAAGCCAATCTGTCATTTAGTCCTCATTCTCCAGTGTTCCATTTACAGCATGTGTACCACTACACACTATTTTACACAGAGTTGTTTTTCAAAACGAGCGATACTGTAATTACATAACACAGGTGGGCCTAAAGTATCACAGAACGTAATAATTACACTCTGTGACCGTCTGAACGATAAGCACTGGAGTGTTACTCTATACTCTTTACACTGCCTACACAGTTGAGCCTATGACGACACAAAGGACTTCAGTTTATGCTGCTAGTGTGGTAAGCTAGTTAATCCCTATGCCACCGTATTAACTCCATTACTTGTTCCAAACTGACTTTACTAAACTCGCCGCAAAGCTTCAGTTGATTATCGAAAGAGGGCTTTGTTTTGACTGGCTAATTTCCTTTTGGTGTAATGCCATTTGCTTTCCTACAGTTTTCTGTTTCTTCACCACAAGCTACTAATCTGCCCAACAAGCTTATACTCGAGGCACTGAACAGCGAAGTAACCGGTTTAACCAACTGGCATCGCATACATTTAAGGCAACTCAGGATGACAAAAATACACAAAAAAAAGTCTGATGTGTTGCACTCACATGACTTTCTCTACTCTTGTATTAACCATTCCTACAAATTCTAATGCACATATCTTCTTCGTGTTGGGATAAACATTAGCACAAATTATCTTATTGTTTATCTTCTTGTAGGTACAAGGAGAATATGGGAATACAGAACACTTTGATCGATAGTATAATCTTTTAAAACTTTCAAGCTCCGTTCTTTTTGCACGGTGAAGATTTAAAAAAATTAATCATGATCTTCCATTTGACGAAAGTTACAGTTTCCCAAAACTCAAACAAATAACAAGGAATATCTCCGAAATGGTTCACTCTACCATTCATCACTCTTAGACAAAAAGTGTGTGGTTTAGCAAGATCTACATTTTAACAGTAAGATTTGGTCCATCTCTTACGGTTTACCAGTTATGCAAAAGTCGTCCAGAGTACACAGGACTACATGGGCTATAACCAGAAAATTCATTTGCCATAAAAATATCTCAAAGATATGCCCTTTTAATCAAAATCAACATTTAGAAAAATTTTCTAGGTAAAGGGCAGTTTAGGGTGGAGGAATTTTCTTCGAAGTCTTCGTGTCGTATCCTTGAAGGGCATTAAAACTTAAATACAACTTTAGTTTTTTATCCACATTTCGTTTCTGAGTTATGCTGTCCACAGACTGTCAAGACACACGGACACACACACATTTTTTCTAAAAATGCTCTTTTTGGATTCAGGGAGCCTCAAAACGTATATTTCTGGTAAAATCCCGACATTAAATTTTTGGATGGAATACAATACATCCGTTACTTTCCTATACGTACTAGAGAAAGTAAAAATGTCGAAGTTCAATTTTAACTATTTTTTTTTCTGAAATGAAGCAATAACATTACGGCTCTGTGCTGCGAGAAATTGTTTTCCATTTCTACATTGGTATTGGCCGCTTGAACTTAGGACTGAAATATTCTAGAAGTTTAGTGAGATATGCTATATGTATTCTTTACTTTATACACATTTTTATCGAACGATTTTTCTTTGCAAATGCCCTATTTTCTCAAGAAATGCTTAACCTACAGCTATGGAACTTGGAGTATAATTTAACACAATTTTACACATTTTAACATATGATTACTTATATATTAAATATTTAATCACCTATAGCTTTAATAAATTTGTAACAAAAATAATAAAAAAAATACAGTTGTAACATATTACACAATATTTCTATGTATATTTTGTTATTAAGGTTTAATGAATTTGTCAAACATTCCAGCAAACTATGACAAATATCTGGCAAATGGGACATTAACACTAATTGTAATACTGGTAAGATTATAATCCACGTCCCCTAAGTTTTCTTTTTTTTTTTGGGGGGGGGAGGCATGTTAATTTCAGACAAACTTGCTGTTGGAACACATTTTTAAAATTTCTCAAGCAACAGATCAAAGCATTAAAATCTAAATAAAATTTCACTGCGATATCTCCAGTAGTTTACAAGTTATTAAGTTTTTAATCAATTACCTTAATATTAAACAAAATAGTGTGATGAACAAATTAGAATTCTCTTAATACAAATATCTATGTTGACACTTTACGAATATTTAAGAGAATATGTTGGATATAAATATTTTATTACCATTTTAGTCTTTGAGAAAAAATTATAAATTTATGAGCAACAATACTTTCATTACTTTAGTGCGTTAATAAGATATGTTAATTAATAAACCTTCAATGTTCAACACCTGCAGGCTTCAGTCAAACAATGAATTCAGAGGACCTCAAATTATGCATTTCGGTGGAGTTTTGAGTGGTAGAGGACACTGTTTACTTTCTCTAGCACGTGCGGTAGTGGGGAGAGAAGGTATTGCATTCCCTCCAAAAATACGTTACCGGGGTTTCACTGTAAATACCGTTTTGAGGTACACTGATTCAAAAAAGGTCCTATATGTGAGAGTGACAGCAAACTCAAAATGAAAAGTTTTCAGCATCTTCCAAAGACGCGACACGAGGATACTGGAGAAAATCCCCCTCCCAAAACTACCCTTTACATGGAACATTTCTCAAAATGACCAATTTTCTCAAAAATAACTCTAACGACTTTGATTTAATCATATGTTTAAGATATTTTCATTACACAATCTTGAATTTTCTCGAAATGTCCTCTGAGGTCATCTTCATTCTGGATGACTTTTGCATAAATAGTAAACCGTAAGTGATAGACAAAATCTTACTACACAAAGCAATAGATATCCTTAACCCTTTCATGCCTGGTGTGTCTTTTAAGATACATAGGCTTTTTTTCCTATTTGTACTAGTATTAACTTTTTTTTTTCTGCTATATTCTTGTTATACTGTCTGTCACCAATTAAAAATAAATATTTGAGACGGTTGCCGAGATTCTAACTCACGACCTCAGGCTTTGAGTGCATGGCCAGTGCCCTACGTGTTGCCTTAACGATCATGGCTATCCTAGCCAGCAGGCTCAAGGTCTCCCAGACCGCCTAATCTAAACCGGTTTCGAATTAGAGGAAGAACGGCATATGTAGCAAAATAATTCAGGCATGAAAGGGTTAAAGCGCACAGTTCACCAAATACATTTTTATAGATATAACCGTTTTAGAGATATTCCTTATTTGTTTGAACTTTCGAAAACTTAACCTTTTCTCACATAGGAAGTAATTTTTTTATGTCCTGACCATGCAAAGATAATGCAATTTCAAAGCCGTCACGTAGAGACCAGCTCTTAAGGGACACTGGGAGTGAAATTGTGGTCATAATTGTCAAAAATTCGAAAATTGTTTTTTTACCTTAAAATGCTGCTGGTACACCTGTGCATTTGGATCCGCTAACATTTTTCATATCGCCCACTCCATGTGGTCATTACGGCCCAGCGCTCTTCCCTTAACGTACACAGGATGCTCCTGTATAAAAGCCTGTTTTTCTCAAAACTACATTTCTGCACATTCCAAAAGAAGGTGGCGCCTGAGTTTTGCTTCAAATTCAATGAAAATTTCCAAAAGTATTCATAAATAGCAGCTAAACAAAACTATAATTCAATATTGATGTTATCATTATCATGAATTCCAAAAACATTTTTTTGTATGAAAAAATCAATAACTTTTAAGATTAAATTGTCTTTGTTATTAAAAAAATATGTACAGCATAATGATCAAACGTATTTTAAATATCTCTTCATACAATTGTTACCCATGTTTTAGAGCACCAGTTCTGCCAATATAAATGAATTTTGAAAAGTCAATAGACGCGAGCTACATTTTGAAAATGCGCCTATTAAATTCATAAAATAATTTATATATCATAAACGAATAATCCAATTTTATTGAAATTTGGTGTACCTCCTATTCTCATATAAATACAAACAGTAAAAATTTCAGAAAAATTGATCAAGAAATGTGGAACTTTCAAATTTTACTCCCAGTGTCCATTAAAACATTTGACTATCGCTTAAGCGTACTATATTTTCCTATTCCCATTGTACCTACAAAAATATGCAATAAAACCATTTCTACAAATGTTTATCTGGATTAAGTAGATAAGAATGTTTTGCTAAAGAAAGGTGCAGAAAGTCATGTGAGTGCGACACTGCAGAGACTTTTGCAATAATTTAGTGTGTTAATCAGATGTTTTAATTGACAGCTGCAGCCCGCAACCGCACTAACAATGAATTCAGAGGGCTTCAAAACAGGTATTTGTGTGAACTTTTGCGTGGGACATAGTTTCAACCCCACAGTTAGAGAATGCTAGAGCGAGTGTAAACAGGAACCTTATTGCTGGTTTATAAGAAGAAATGACATTAGTGTTTGCGGATGTTCTCTGAAGAGCTGTGACCAGAAGCTTTTGACACGAATTCCAACGGTCGAGGCCTGTGATGTGTGACGTCACTTCCGAGAGATTCATCCCTACTTCACGACTACCACGAGCAAGGAAAATTGGTTTAACTGGTTTCATTTAGTATCCCCTCTCACGCGTAATAACCTGCAGCCCAGAGGTCGGTCGGGGTTTCATGCAGTTAATATGTTTTCAAATACGTACTGGGCCGTGAAAACGCAACAGGCGTGTAACGCTTTTAAAACGAGAGAAAAATACATTTGAGCATATTATTACCGCATTTAGCTGCAACAACTCAACTGAAGAGGGAATTAACGATCAACCAGTAATTACTGGCTGTTACACCCACGGTTACCAACTGCAGTCATTGCACTGGTCAGGACCAGGCCGCGTTAGTTCTGCAGCTCTGTTGTGCGGTAGCTCGGCAACAGCTTCTACACTGCTGTGCACAGTGGCGGACTGGCTGTTACACCCACGGTTACCAACTGCAGTCATTGCACTGGTCAGGACCAGGCCGCGTTAGTTCTGCAGCTCTGTTGTGCGGTAGCTCGGCAACAGCTCCTTCACTGCTGTGCACAGTGGCGGACTGGCTGTTCACCCACGGTTACCAACTGCAGTCATTGCACTGGTCAGGACCAGGCCGCGTTAGTTCTGCAGCTCTGTTGTGCGGTAGCTCGGCAACAGCTTCTACACTGCTGTGCACAGTGGCGGACTGGCTGTTACACTCACGGTTACCAACTGCAGTCATTGCACTGGTCAGGACCAGGCCGCGTTAGTTCTGCAGCTCTGTTGTGCGGTAGCTCGGCAACAGCTTCTACACTGCTGTGCACAGTGGCGGACTGGCTGTTACACCCACGGTTACCAACTGCAGTCATTGCACTGGTCAGGACCAGGCCGCGTTAGTTCTGCAGCTCTGTTGTGCGGTAGCTCGGCAACAGCTTCTTCACTGCTGTGCACAGTGGCGGACTGGATCTCAATATGTTTGACGGGATTTAATACACATAATCCCCGTAGCGCTAATGATTAATTGAATCAGTTGTTTGGAAAAGGGCACATATCCTGAAAAGCAAATTTTACAGGATGCAAAAAAAAAAAAAAAAAAAAGAAAAACTGAATTGATAGAAAATGAATGAATCTATCAAAGCTGCATTTTGATATTACCTGTACTAAGCAAAGGGCCTTTTGTTAACATAATTTAGAGTTTCAGATTCCGTCCCTGAAGGACAGAAAATAAAACAAATATGTTATGGAGTTGTGTCCCTTTCCAAGGGAACAGATGGTTCTTATGCATTCTAAAAACATTGCATATCCCAGCACTGTTATTGTTTATAAACTGATTTTCACCTTAAAACTTCTCATTTTGAATAAACCAGTGACATTTGGAAAGAAAAATATTAATTGCATGCCCCAATACATTGAACTAACTCGTTTCGGAAAGAAAATCAAAGAGTTTTCATTAAAGTTTTTACATGACCCTTATAAAAATACTCATTTTCTCAAAGGCAAAATCATAATAACGGATATGTTATAATCACCGACACGTTAGTTTAATTAAATGAACAGAAAACTTCAAATAACTTCTCATTAAGATAATCAGAATGCTTCTTCTGGCTGTGCTTCCTTCTCAGGAGTTGGCCGGATGTTTGCAATACTGTGATATGTTCATCACTTATATACCGCAGCAAAGCGTCGACAACTGAATTACTCAGTCATAAGAAAAACTGGTTTTGGAAAATAAGTGGAGATGTGCCCTTTTCCAAATGACCCATTCAATTGTATTGTAGATTTCAAAATATTTTACAATCAATGCAGAAAACAGTTGGCCATTTGCATACAGAAAAATGCACCACAGTTATAGATCTTAAAACTTTTTGGGTGTATAACGTTATCCCTTTTTTGAAGGGGAACCAAATATCAGGACGTATCTTCAAGGTAGCATTACCAGTTGTTGGGAACGAATTTCTTAAATGTTATAATTTATCTAAATTTATTTTATTTTCTCTGCTACTTACCTAATAAATAAGGGAAGTACTGCATGCCAACCAAAAGGGTCTGTGTGTAAACTCAAAAGATTGGTTACAGACAAACCTGCTATTTAAATTTTGCAGGATAAGACTCGAAGATTTTCAAGATCTCATACATCTTTTATTTTTAATATTGTCAGTATTTTGAATGAGGATGTAACTTACCAGTTCCTAAAAACTCAAGATGTGCATTTCGTTTAGGTATCGTGAAAATATCTTGAGCATTAGTATTTTAATGAAAATCGTTAGCCATTTTTTGTTTGTGATGATGTTATCAGGTCCAAGGCTATGATTTCATTTATTTAATGCTCTTGTTAAGTTATTCTATATTTAAAAGGTTATTAGCTTTTTATTAGTATTACCAGGGCCCAGATTCTGATATCTTGTGATACCAAAATTCCCTCGTGTTTCCATTAACCGATATTTCGGCCTTTGCTAAATCTCCTGCCAGGTACTCCAGTGGTGAATTATGCGAGAGTATTTTTTTTCCCCTTTAACTATTTAACGCCGCATAACTCAACGTCTTTTTACCACAATAGCACAGTACTAAAATACATTATATAATAACTATAATGGAACAGAATAAAAGAGAGACATTTCCTGGCGAGGTCATATCAGGTAATGAATGAAATGGCTGAAATGATGTTCAGAGAGCTAGAGAGCTACCCAACAGGATAAGGAAAAACCAGGAAAAATACCTTGTCTAAGAAATTCACCAAGGAACTCACTGCCTAACCGAGATTCGAATTCGAGACCTCTTGAATAGGAAGTAGACACGCTAACCCCAATCACAGCGGTGGTCAAACATACGCAATTATTAAGACTGAATATTATATAGGTAACTAACAACAGCGTAACTAATCATTAAGGCATAGAAATTGTTTCCAAATGTAAATTAAACTACTTAAAAACCTTGAGGACAACACTGTGCACTAGTTCCATTGAGGTAGCCGATTTACTGACCAATACTGATTTCAGAATCTTCAAATAATGCAAATTATACAAAAGACTTCATGAAAATAAAAACGTAGAAATGATTTGATCTAAGCATAACATATAATGAAGATAAGTACCAACACATTAAACAGAGGTAGAAGTCATAGCTCAGGACCTGATAATACAGGCCTGGACAACCGGTGCTAACTAAGCGCAGCCTGCTCACGGCCTTGCACTGATAACTGTGTTTAGGAGGTAACAAAAATGAAGATCATTAAATGTATCCCGCGAGTTGCCCAGACATGTGATATCACAAAATCACAAACAAATATGGCTCTAACGATTTTGGTTATGACACCAATGCTCAAGATATTTTCAGGATAAATGAAATGCATATCTTGAATTTTCGGGGATTCTCTTGTGAAGTTCTCTTCATTCTGAATATTGACAAAACAAAAAATAAGAAAATGCATTAATCTTGAAAAGCTTTGTTGGAAGACTGAACTTAAATACCAAGTTTGTTTTTGAGTTATGTTGTTTACACATAGACATCTTTTTCTAAGACGTTTTTAATTATTCAGGAAACCTCAAAATTTGTATTTCCAGTGAAATCGTGGTAAGTATATAATTTTGGGGTGACATGCAATATTCTCCTTACTTATTATAGGTAAGTAGTCGAGGAAATACAACACAATATAGGTGAATTATAAACTTCCAGAAATTCTTTCCTAGCATCTGGTAACGCTACCTTAAAAGCATGAGTGTTGAGTGATTGTATCGTCAGAGTTAGTGTTAGAGAGACAGAGAAAGTGAAGGAAGACAAAGGAGTGTGTCAAGATTACAAGAAGAAAACAGTTGTGTGTCGTAATATTGCGTAGCCTGTAGACTGCGTTGACGTCAGTAAAAGATAACTGTGTTGCTGTGCATTCAGTTTTGGCAGAAACTAAAGTGAGAAAAAACTGGAATGGACTGAACTTTTGTCACACTACTATAGACCAAAAAAGTTAAGATCTAGGATTCTGACACATTTCCATGTATGCAAACAGCCAACAGTTTTCTGCATGCATTCTGAATTATTTCTGAAACGTGTTAATGTAATTAATCATTAGCAGCAGACGCGTTATTTGTTTTAAAGTCCCCTCTAAGAAAACATGCGGTTGCGTTAATTACCAACACTATGGTGAAAAAGTACTAATGAAAGCCAGCCTGCGACTGAATTATGTTCTGGAGGGGAGTGAGGGAGAAAATGGCGAAATTACACCTCCCTTCCATTAGGGCTGTAAAAATAGAGGCGCAAAGCGATTATCTGGAAGCCATAGGGAATGAGCAGAGTGATTACTCTGTACCTGCTGATGAGACACCATTACAAATACCTTCATACAACTCAATTTATTGCACATTGTACCTACGTATTATCATATTCCTTACGTCAGATTACTTTCAGCCTGCAGTCGATAATGCTACAATACAGCTTCATTTAAATCTATACTAATATCCCCACAGGCAGGGGTGACCAAAGCTATTTAGAGCTTGGCCCAGTAAATTGATAGGGTCATCTGACTAAAACCATACTAGATCTGAACTAAAGTAGTATAAATGCATTTGTGCGGTTTTCAGTTAATTGTTAACTTTAGCCCGATATTTAAAACAATGTTTCAAAAGTAATTTAGTTATTCTTATTATTCACATTTTTATTTTAAAACTGAATATAATTTTACACATTTTTACTTCCTCTACTACGTATAGTAAGTAGGGGAAGTATTCTATTCCACACAAAACTTCGACGTCAAAATTTCACCGGAAATATATGTTTTGAGGCCCCTAAATCAAAGTCATTTTTAGAAAAAGGTTCCTGTGTGTGTGTGTGTGTGTGTGTGTGTGTGTGTGTGTGTGTGTGTGTGTGTGTGTGTGTGTGTGTGTGTGTGTGTGCAGCATAACTGAAAAACGAAAAATCGATTAAAAACTAATATTGGTACTTTTAACCCTTTCATGCCTGAATTAATTTGCTACATATGCCGTTCTCGAAGCCGGTTTAGATTGGGCGGTCTGGGAGACCTTCAGCCTGCTGGCTTGGATAGTCATGATCGTTAAGGCAACACATAGTGCACTGGCCATGCACTCAAAGCCTGAGTCTCGGCAACCGCAGTCAAATGTGCCTGTGGTAAACGACGGGGAGGGCCCACGTAAAATAATCGGTGTGATGGCACGCGTGGATGATGACGGGGTATCATTTGACTGCGGTTGCATGGATTTTGCTTCTTTTCTTAAAAAAAAACACTACAATATAAATTGTAAAAAAAAAAAAATATGTATTTTTAATTGCTGACAGACAGTATAACATGAATATAGCAGAAAAAAAGTTAAAACTAGTACAAAAAGGAAAAAAAGCCTATGTATCTTATAAGACACACCAGGCAATAAAGGGTTAATATCTTTCAAGAATGCGATAGGAAGGTTTTAAAGAAAATTCCTTCACCAAAAACTACCCTTTACATGGAAAATGTTTCCAAAATTAGATTTTCACAAAAATACCTCTAACGATTTTGATTAAAATGCTATATTTTGAAGATACTTATTTTGAGTGTTCTGGTTATAGCCCATGAAGTCCTGTTTACAATTGATGACCTTTGCATTACTGGTAAACCGTAAGAGATAGACCAAGCCTTACTATACAAAAATGTAGATCTCGTTAAAACACACAATTTATGTCCTTTTTTTTTTTTCTTGGAGTTAACCATTTCGGAGATATAGCAACCAGCTTTAAAAGATTTAACTATTGCTCAAAGCACCTACAAGAAAATTAACAATAAAACAATTTGTACAATTGTTTCTCTTAACTAACACGAAGAAGATATAGGAATAAGAGTTTGTAAGAATCGTTAGTACAAGAGTAGAGAAAGTCATGTGAGTGCAACATCAGATATTTCACTTTCTACCACCTACATAGCAGTTAGAGAAAGAATTCCAATCCACCCACAAATTCGATACCCAAATACCAGTGGGAATACGCATTTTAAGGTCCCCTGAATAGAAAAATCACTTTTAGAAAAAGGTCATAAAATGGATATACATTTTTATTGTACTGTGGCTTTTTGGTTTGGTTGTGAAGTAGAGAAGACAGATGTAGTCGAGATAAGCACTTTTATTTCCGTAAACAGTAACTTTGTACATTCGTTGCAACAACAAGAAAGTCTTTTCCGATTCTCCCACAGGACGGCTTCGAACTCGTAACACAAAGAACTAACTCTTCTCCGTCGGCACAACTCTCCACATCGTCTGTCCGTCTCCGTCGGCACGACTACTCAACCTTCACATACGTCTGACTGTTCTCCGTCGGCACTACTCAACGCTTCACGTACGTCTCTCACTTACGTCTGACTGACTCTCTCACACTTTACCGCTATTTATATCTCCCAGGCACTATTCTGGAAGCTTCAAGAACGTTCACTTATTGCGCTGGAGTACAAAGTAGAAGATTCCAGTAGCCTCTATCCTTTTCTCTCTTTCGGCAAGCGCCCCAACAATGCGGCCATTCTCTGTCTCTTTCCTTCGGCTCCTTTGCGGTAGTGCCGACAATAATGCGATGGGTGACAATTGCGGCTGTCGGCAATTAGATGCGGCGGGCGCGGTGACAGTACTATATAATAAGAACATTCCATTATTTTGAAGACCTATAATATTAATGTGACTTATGAGTTTACTTTTCATTTACCAACTAGCCAATATCAGCTATAATTTATGTGCATAGAACAACTATATTAGCAAGATGTACTGTGTAATAAGTAACTTATGGGTTATTTAGTCACAGATTCTAAGCAACGACTTTCTGTCACCGTTTCTGAGTAACGTGTTACTTTTTGTCATATGTTTGAGTAACAAGTTACTTTACATTAAAACTAAACCCCGGCGCAGCAACCCATGAAGGACCAAGGCCTACCGCCCAACCGCTGCGGCCCCCACCTCTGTCCACCACAGGAGTCATTGGTGAGGTGCAGTACTCGAGGGTGGGACGTGGTAAGCGCCCCGAGTCCTCCCGGCCAGTTATGCGATCGTCTCGACCCGGGGCCACTACTTCTCCATCAAGTAGCTCCTCAATTGGTCCCCCTGGGACCTAACGAGGCTGAGTGCACCCCGTGCCACACCTCCCAGAGGGGATAAAATCCCCATGCTGGTACCGGGAATCGAACCCGGGTCCTCTGCGTCAGACGCAAGTTACTTTACATTACCATTATTTTATTCATCACCAGGAAGCAGGGTTTTAGTACGAAATCCATGAAGTTAACCGTGCATCTACAAGGGGAAGTGGAAGCGCCGGTGACCTTGCTGTGCTCTTGTAGAGTGGAAGGCAGTACAGCTCTCACGCTACCTGCCGGCTCTATACTCCGTGCTGTTAATCTCATTCCTATGTTTACTTACTAAAACCCCGCTCTCTGTTCATCACTAACTAGATGGCTTCTGTCCCCGTTACTTGTGTATCCATTACTTAGAAACCGGTTACTTTTGTGACATCTTCTTTCGTAGTTAGTTTTGTATTCCTTACTGAATAATTACTTTTATATTGCTACTTGGTATATCCTCCTTGGTTTGTATCCGTTACTGATTAATGGGTTACTTTGTCATCCTATTGCAGTAAAGAATTACACTGCATCACACCGTTACTTTCGTATTCGCTGCTAAATAACTAGATGCTTTCTGATAGTCACTTTTGTATTCCCTTCTGAGTAACTTACCTACCGTTCCCGTAGTTACTTTATCTCTGTTAAACTTGAATTCGTTCCTGGGTACCTACAATTAGGTACTTTGAATTCGTTACTCTGCAACAAGTTATTTTTGCGTCACCGTTACTAGTAGCATATTATTTAGGAAACCGTTACTGAGTAACCGGTTACTGACATTAATGAATTGACATCCGTCATCGCTACCGAGTATCAAGATACCTTGTCACCGCTACTACGCAAGTCTTTCACCGTTACTGAGTAACTAGATATTACGTCAGCGTTACTTTGCAATGCGTTAATTTCTGTCACCCTTACTGAGTAACAAGTTACTTTCTGTATCGTTAGTGAGTAACAAGTCACTTTTTGTCACCGTTACCGAGTAACAAGTTACTTTCTGTCACCGTTACCGAGTAACAAGTCACTCTCTGTCACCGTTACCGAGTAGCAAGTCACTCTCTGTCACCGTTACCGAGTAACAAGTTACTTTCTGTCACCGTTACCGAGTAGCAAGTCACTCTCTGTCACCGTTACCGAGTAACAAGTTACTTTCTGTCACCGTTACAGAGTAACAAGTCACTTTCTGTCACTGTTACTGTGTAAACTGTTCTGTCGCCGCTACATTCCTTGTTGACCACTATCACTTCAACAACTGGCGGTGCGCATATTAAAACAGACGCTATGGGGAGACAAAGGTGCAAATCGCAGCCCATTGTGGAGAGGTAGTTTCAAGCCGAGAAAGAGCAAGAAAATCAATGATCTGCTCGATGTGTACTCTCCACTTCAGACAGTGTATTGTTTGTTCGCCTGTCACTCAAAAAAGGGCTGAATTGAATTTCGTGAAAAGTGCGTGCACATTAAACAATCTCATCAAGATGGGCTATAAACCACACTCAGCTGAGTCGACGTCAAAAACTCCTCTGCCAAAAATAACTTGCTCGTCGAACTGCATATTACGAGGGGTCTGTCTGTCGCTAATTAACCACAAAATCAATGCAGGTAGCGTTGGCGAGCACCATATCACAGCTGATTTTATACGTCCGTCCGTCCGTCCGTCAGAAAGCTGCCTGCCCGGTTCAAGGGATAACATTAATTAAATACTCTTCGTGCACTGTTGCAAAGGTCTGTGTATATGTCAATTTATTAACTATGTCCGCCAATTCACATTAGAGAGTTAAAAATCTCCGGACGTTTATTGAAACTATTCCTAAAATGAAATGCAATAATTATAATTGTCAAATAAACAAATCACTTCAATATTACTAAAAATGACCTACCAGCTGAATCCAACGAAAATCACTCCTAATGTTGAAAGCAGCTACCCCTACTAAACAAAAGTAATTTTGCAAAACAAAAACAAACAAAAAAAAAATTGAAGAAGAAAAAAGAGAAACAATCTTGCTAGATCCTCACACTTACTAAAAGGTTTTCAACTGTTGCCTCGCTGATCTATATAAGTAGAACAGGAAATTAAACATTTTCTAATTTCTAATGCGAACAAAGAACAATAAAAATAATCGGAGCTTGTGAAACTTTTAATATTTTACATTTCCGAGTTGTATGATTTTTGCAAAGCTTCTGAGTTATACTATTCTCGCTCTCTCTCTTTCTCTCTCTCACACACACACACACAAACAAACTTCTATTGGGGATTTACTATTAGGACAATCACAAGATGCTATGAACTGAAATCAATAATATCCTTTATGTAACTAATTTCGCCTTGCGCGAGGATTTTCGCTTGACAGTTGCATTAATAGTAACTTAAATAACTTAATTCAAGAGCAATCACGAAACTGCCCGAGTCATAAATAGTATTTTTGAGTGAGCAATTGCCCTCTGCCTCTTTGCCAGAAAGTCGGAACAGGTTGTTTTCATGACACGTGCTTGCCAAGAACGTCCTGTGAGGTGCGAGAATGTAGACAATGTTTCCTGCACTGCCAAGAGTCAAAATGATGTAATTTTCAATTATTCATAAAAACAGCCACAAAAGTTACGAAGCTGCGACATTAAACTTCGAACTATTTCAAGTATAAGCTATAAGACATATTTCTTCGGTGTCGTTTCGAAACCCTGTATATAAATCAGAATGCAAAATTAATTCAGAATAAAGAGCAGTTCAAAATGAACTTTTTGTCATAATATGAGCTATGTATTTGTGTAACTGTTTTTCTGTATACGTGAAAATATATATATTTGCACTGAAACTTCGATATGGACTTGCAAGCATGAATACCTACTTGGTTGTGTAAGAGCATGTTGGACTTGAGTGTGCTATGACCGAATTCCAATACCGCCTGTGTTGCTTCCACAATCCATAGCACCCTCGAAAATCAATAGGCCGATTAACATCAAGAACTGTCCGGACGTAGAGTTTCGGCTTGTTGAGTAAGTCAAGGAAGCCAGTAAGCATATTCCAGTGTCGGGTATTACTTTTACAACAAGTGCTCTCTCTCCCCCTCCCCCCTCTCTCTGAGTACAAATACGAACAATTTGTAAAATACCACACATGCTATGATGGATGCTGCGAAGGGCGGCGGCAAGGGGGACGTGGTCCTCTCTTGGAAATGAATGAATTCAATGTCTAGTCAATTACTGACTATTCGAGTACTGTTTTTAATTTTTATGTAAAACACAATTTTTATTTAACATAGATTAATAATGTTATTCGCAACAAATGCTTTAATTTTTGACAACAGAATACTGAATTAATATTGTTTTATTGCAAACTTCCAACAGCCGCCCCTGAAAAAAATATCTGCCGACGCCCACACCCACTATCCATCAATGTCTTCCAAGGATATGACTCCAAGATTTTCAAGAAAATCCCCACACACAAACTACACTTTACCTGGAACGTTTTCCCATGACTTTGATTTCCTCAAACATGGCTAACGATTCGATTAAAATTGCATGTGTTTAAGATATTCTCCATGATAAATCAAATGTATACTTTGAATTTTTTGGAGATATCCTCAGAAGCCCTCTTTATTCTGGATGACTTTTTTATAACTGGTGAACCTTAAGACAGAGCAAATCTTGCCACACAAAAAATGTAGGTCTCGTTAAAGCAGACACTGCTTTTGTGTGGAAAGAACCATTTCCGAGATAGTCTTTGTTCATGGCATGACTTTTCAAATACTAGGGCGTTCAGTAAGTAACACATAATTTTATTCCTCGAGTCTTTTATTGGAGATGAAACTTTGGAGAACATGTCTTGAATCCTTGGTTTAAAACGCCACAAAGTTTCAGTGTTTTCCGACACACAGATGTGATTCAGTTTAATTTTAAGATGGCGTGACACTCGTGAATGTCTTCCTACGAAGCAAGACACGATTTCAAACATTCACAGACGCTTACAAAATGCCCATATGGACCAAGCAGTAGTCAGTGGTTGGCTTAGCAGAGTGTCAAAGGCACTGTCAGATCTCCCACACGATGCTGTGACACCGGAGACAGGTTTATTCGTGACGACAGGCGAGTAACAACCAAACAACTTGCTATTCAAATGGCATCTCTGCGGGTAGTGCCAACACATTATCCACCGCTTAGGCTACTCAAAAGTTGGTGCCAAGTGGGTCCCTAAATGCCTAACTGACAATAAGCAACAAAAAAACACCATTCGTGGAGTTGCTTGGATATCACGAAGCGTACGCAGATTTCTTCTTCAAGATTGTCAAAGAGGATGAGACATGGATTCACCATTTCGAACCTGAGACCAAACGACAATCCATGGAGTGTTTTCACAAAAATTCCTTGAGGAACAAACATTTCAAATAACGACCCTCACCAGCAACTATGGCACATTGCCTGCTGGTGAAACAAGATTTACATAAACATTCTGAAGAAATTGAAGAGAAGATTTAGGTGTATTCGCCCCATAAAAATGAAAAACTAATTCTCCTTCAACACGATAACGCGAAGCCACACATCAGTCTGTGTACCCGTCAAGAGATCACAAATCTTGGGTAAACTAGCTTTCCTCACCCATCCTACTGCACGGATCTTACTCCTTTTGACTTTCAGATGTTTGGACCCTGAAGGATGTTATCCAACGAAAGAGATATGACAATGATAAGCAAGTCAACGTCTCAACACGTGGCTGAAAGAGACACCAGCTGAATGGTACCGAACTGGCAAATACAATCTGACGTTTAAACGGAGACCATGTGAAATAAACCTATCTGTAGTTAGTTTTTCGGGTAATTATATAGTGTATTTGGATTTATGATAAAACCAATCTGAAGAAAGAAAAATCACGTGCACTATTCTTTGAGCTTATACTTTTCTCAAATAGAAAATGGTTATTCGTTTTATCTCAATGGCCATGCAACGAGAACCGACTATCAAAGCCTTCGCATAGCCACCAGCTCCTGAAAGATTTGACTATCGTATTCACCTACTCCCTGTAATAACACCTTCACATGAGGTGGCTGAAAGAATGAATGTTTTGTAAGAACAGTGCGCTGAAGAATGGATGTAAGCAAGCTTTATTTATGGATGCTCTGCAACTGCTATGGTTCTTAACGTCCCATTCTGTATTGGGCTTAATTTTGCTCAGAGGACATCTTTATCAAGCTCGAGGTTCCTTTACATGCGGGACCACCAGCTTTACCGAGGTCATTGCTAAGGATTTTTACACCTGAAAAAAAAAATCCATCGTTTTCCGCCGGATTTGAACTAGCGAAGGAACCAGCGGCTAACAAGTTACTCCTAGATCACGGAGGATGATAGAATAGGTGGAGAAAGTCAGTGAATGGAACATGAATAATGCACTGGTTCATGATACAGTGTTTGACAGAACAGAATTGCTGACAAAATCTCGGTCCCCTTGATCACTGTGATGTTGGTTGCTGCATATGGCTCGTAGACCACACACGTAGGTATCAGAGTTGTGTTAGTCTGCGAGTGCGGTAAGCCTCCGTGCCAGCACTAGGCAAGTTCATAAGGTCGATTCATGTTGTTCGGATTTCGGCAATCATGGAAGCGACAAATCCTTGGAATCCGCCCGCTCCCTGGGGGCACAGCCCTCCCAATAATGCGCTCCACAGTGGCGGCAGTGACGGTTCCATTACCAAGCCCCGCATTCTGATGACATCCCTTCTTTTAATTGCTGGAACGTAATTACTAACGTGTACATATCCTTATCGCGGAACCCAGATGATGAAAACGCACATTTATTGGATAATTTTATGGCCTTTGCTTCCATTTTACGTCTTTCTTTTTTCATTTCCGTGTTTATTTAGTTAGTTTGCCTCATTTAAACTGGATATACAAGGAGTATCTATTATATAGCTGACATTTTACACATGGATATGTTTTCAAACATAAGAAATTTACTGCTTAAGTGAGAACTAAGAGTAACTTCGCAAATCCTTTATCCTTGGAATAGTTCCACGAACTATTCTTACAAAAGTTTACTTCCCTATTTCATTTAATCCAGATAAACATTTGTAGGACTGGCTGTATGGTGTATTTCCTTGTAGGTATAAGGACAATATGGGAGCACATTAGGCCTTAAGCGAGTCTTTTATACAGATGACTGATATGTGATGGCTTTCAAACTCAGTTCTCTTTGGATGATGAGGAGCAACACGAATAGCCAATTCCCAGTATACTCTTCTTAAAGATGGCATTCAAGCTTAATATGCAATGGTAACTATTGTAACAAAATCGCAAAATCCGATTGCTTTTCTATTTTATTTTACCCTAAATTTTACCACAAATGTAAAATTTCCTTCTCGTTGACAACACAGTTTATAGTTTTCTCTACTATTACAGTTCACAATTGTTGTTCTGATAATCTTTCTCGGTCTTTCAATGTCTTTCTCCACTTTCACTGTCTCTTATATCTTTACTATTACGATACAATTACTCGGCGACAGATACGTGCTCGCTGACAGGCTGGCCGACTCACTACCGTAACTCAAAACTTTAAAAGACGATTTACACAACTCAACTCTAAATTAACTCTAGACTGGTACTCAACTGCCCACGCTGTCTCTGTGGTCCTATTACTGGAGCCGGCGTCACGTGATCTGCGAGAACCCTCCATACACACGTGCAACGATGACTCAGCGAGAATTAACTAGAAGCTTCTGAACACTACTGGTGTTATCGGCTGTTACGGTCACGCGCACACTACGCTTCAGGACGCAGGCTTGCTCTCTCGTCCGTACATTGTTGAACGACCCAAAGTCACAATATTAAAGCTTGGTATTTAAGTTCAATATCTTCCAAGGATGCTACTTGATAATTTAAAAAAAATATCCTCGTCCTAAACTAATCTTTATCTGGAAAATGTTTCGAGAAGTTTGATTTTTTCAAACATGACACGATTTTGATTAAATTGCCTTATGTCTGAAATATTTTTAACAAATTAAATATACACTGTGAATTTTCTGAGGAATAGCCTCTGAAGTTCGCCTACTAGTTCTCGTGAGTAATTCGGTGAATGAGCGAGAGTGGGTTTTTGAAGCGAGATAAAGAACTGGCAACTTAGTGGATTCTACCAGTGAGGTTATGACGTATAGCTGCGATTAGAGAGGTCTTGAGTTCGACGCCCCAGCAAGCGTTTCATTGCGCCGCTACGTCGCGAGAAAAACTGCAGTCACAGTGAAAACTGAACGAAATTACATTATAGAATGTTAATTATGTTGGTGCTATGGAGGTCAGACAAAAGACAAATACAGATCTGAGGCTTACCGCTGCTTTTTGCACACAAGTTTGAGCTGGATGCTTGTTAATTTAATAATGAAGCCTATCTGAAACAGTATACGACAATGCATTTTAAATGTGATTTTATTTTGCTCGTAGGGTTGCCACAGTCGGCTTTCAACCTCGCAAACATTTCTACTCGTAAAATAAAACTGCTTTTAACTTTTGTGTTATAACTATTTTAGAAAGCTGGAACTAAAGCTAGACCTTTTAATGCTAGGCACACGAATTAAAAGTTGTACTTTACTGCACTAGTGTAATAAAATGTTCATGCCATTCCGTTGTTACCAAGTTTGGTTTCAAGTCCGATCACATGAGAATTACGCTTTGTATTTGCACATGAGTAAATCAACTTCCTTTAATGTATCTTTACCTAATATACTCCTCATGACGATCACATTATCGGCTCAAATCGGCGTACTTCAGTTTATTGCCACGCGTTGTACTGTTCCTAGTTCTTTGATTGATCTGAATCGCTATTCTTTTATCAATTATGTGAATAATCAATGGCAGCAGGTGTACGAATACAGACGAAACTGAATTCCAAGAGCTGGGCGAAATTCTGGAATTACTGAAAGGGTAACACTGGAATTGCTACCAAAACTGATCCTGAAAACGGCAAGATATAGCACATAATCGCTTCATTGATTGGTGCAAAGCAAGAACTGCCAGCGAATCAATGAAACATTGTATTCCTCAGTGAGTTAGGTAGGAAACGTCGTTTATACAACTTGAAACTAGTCGGCTCTGGAAGATCATGTAATATTACTAAGACAAGTGAAGCTTTTAGTTTATAATTTGTTCTTATTTTAAAATTCAGTTTAATTTTCACAAAACATCTACAATCTCGTGACCATGTCTGTTGCCTTCTTTTAGTCCCATATAGGCCTGGATTCAATTTAGTACAATACAGTATTTATTGTAATCCAAATACAATAGTTTAATACAAACAACAATGGTGTTTTACACAAAGCCATAATACCAATTGCATATATGAATTGTACAGCTCCCTTTTTATCATTACATTGGGTTGATGTGACCCCTGGGACTCAAACCCCCCATCTGCCAAGTTTATTTGCGTCCTATATCATAAAGCTATTTCCTCTTTTGTTCCTTTCGTGCTAATTTTTGCTTACTTTTCTCTACGTCTACTCTGCCGAAAAAGTTTCCTATTTCTATTATGTTTCTCGATTTAATACTCAAAAGCTTTTGCCTTTAACTTTCTATTGGTAAATTTGACCATTCGGTTTTACCAATTTTCTTCCTGAGAATCTTCGTTTCCTCACATCCCAGCATCACATGCGACAAATCTTTTTATTACATGAAGTTCATTTCTTTGAATCACTCTCTAATCTTAAGCCTTACCCCTGTTGTCCATGTCAGGCCTCCACTCCCAATTTAGTAGTATTTCTTTGTTATTTTACAAAGTAAAAATAGTGTAAGGTATGTTTGGTTAACGCCTGTGCAGTTCGCCTCCTTTGAGGAACCCTTATAATCGTTTGACAACACAGGCCCTTCCTCCTCAGCCTTTCTGCGAAGTTGCAACCTCTACAGCTAATCAAAGAAACTAGTTGGAAATCGGAATTTTGGCAACTGAGACTCCACGTGGAGTTTGTCCTTTCTGGAGCAAGAAGCTGCATTTAAGACAGTCATTCGTTACGAGTAGCGCACATTTCCTTTGTGAAGTAACTGCACACGCGTTGACCAATCAGATTTTATGCCATACGTGATTTTTTAGACAGTTGATAGTAAAAGTCGGCCTTTTAGCAGTTCACGACAATGTTAAAAGTATAAAATTCTTCCATTCGGTGCTCAAAAGCTTTTGAAACTCCGATGTCAACTGTTTTCATACAGATTGTGATCATGGCCTCATTCAAGTAGGCCACGAATCTCAGTTGTATAATGTTTATATAAAATGGTGAGTCATTTGAATGTGAATATGGACTGTGCTGAACCTAGAGACTGAAATTAGAATGCTATCCAAAAAAAAAATCAAGAAACCAACACATTGCACACAACAGATTCTGCACTGGTGCAAGGTAAACATTTTTCCACTGCCTTCTTTGTGCACAATGCTGTTTTGTAAAAACCACCGTGTTGTTAACACTGATGCTAAGAAAGGCAACAACTGAACATCGCAGCCCAATGACTATCATAGAATACCATGGGTTAACTCCGCCAAATACCTGGGGGTACTACTTGACCGCGGTCTAACCTTCACTCCACATGTCAGGGCAAAGGTCGGTCTGGGACATGGCGCCCTGAGACAGCTATATCCCATACTCCACTCAACCATGCCTACACACCTGAAACTACGCTTGTACCGTGCGATCGTCCCGCCCCTGATTCTGTAGGGTGCGAGGTCAGGGACATGGCGCCCTGAGACAGCTATACCCCATACTCCACTCAACCATGCCTACACACCTGAAACTACGCTTGTACCGTGCGATCGTCCCGCCCCTGATTCTGTACGGGTGCGAGGTCTGAGACATGGCGCCCTGAGACAGCTATATCCCATACTCCACTCAACCATGCCTACACACCTGAAACTACGCTTGTACTGTGCGATCGTCCCGCCCCTGATTCTGTACGGGTGCGAGGTCAGGGACATGGCTCCCTGAGACAGCTATATCCCATACTCCACTCAACCATGCCTACACACCTGAAACTAGGCTTGTACCGTGCGATCGTCCCGCCCCTGATTCTGTACGGGTGCGAGGTCTGGGGTACGGTGGCTCGTTCCACCATGCGCAGGCTGCAGGCCGTGCAGAACAGGGCGCTTAGGATGATCTACGATACCGACCGTAGGTTTCCATCACACATCCTTCACACTCATTCCGGCATCCCATACATTGTGGACGTCGTGCGGGACAGGACTCGCACAAAGTATGCCAAACTCACACCTCACCCAAACCAATTGGTCAACACCCTGGGGCAATACGACCATCGCATACCCAGGCGGCGACAGAGCTACCGCTTACCCAAGGACGCCCTTTGCTGGTAAATACCGCTATCCCTTCACAAACCGCCAAATGCAATCACTTGGCACCGCCTATTCCCCTCGGTTTCCTGTCACTGGCACTGCATTGCTCGACGGTTCCACAAGCGGCCGACGAAGTAAGCAGTAGGGTAATGGTCGCTTGCATGGCTAGACATCCAAGATCTGACACATCCCACCGCCATTGACAACACAGGAAGCCAACCTGCACCATCAGAGACATAACACTAAAGCTTGTAAAACTAGGCAAACCTGTACCACCTCACGGGTAAATCCGTAATTAAACGGATAGGTACCGTGGCCAACTTACCATCCGCCTGGGTTAACCCAGGCGACTCGAACTCACTCCTGGACCTCGAAAAAGTGAAGTAATTATCTATATTTACATATAATATAAATATTCAGCATTGTCTAAGAACTAGTGTATGATGCACGGGCTAAAAGGGTTTTATTTTGTTCGCAGGTTTCCTCAACTGCTCGGCCTGCGGCCTCGTTTCGGTCTCACACCTACTCACAAAATAAAATGTTCCTTTTAACGCTTGTAGTATCATAAATAATTATTATTTTGCTCGCAGCATGCTACACAAAGCCTACGACATCACTCTTTATCACTTGTATTACAAATACGATCGTCAATTGTTTTCAGTAATGTTTGCACCTTGTGGCAACAAGAGAATCTGGTCACATATTCATTCAGGGTATACCTACTCTATACAGTACGTGCTGGGAAGTGTCTCGGGGGATTTGCCCAAGCGCTTGATCCGCTATCTCTCTCCCGGGGACTAACTCTGGTAGGTACATGTTGGGGTGATGTTCCACCTGCTGAACATGCACAAACCCCCCACCCCCCTGCACCCACCTCACTTCGGAATCACTTTCTCACGAATTTATTCACAGCGATTTACCTCGATACAGCGAATTTCTCCAGAAGTACATGTTCTGAGCTGTGCTTGTTTTGTGGTGAGCTAATCTGGTATGTTGATTCGATTGCTGCGATTGATTCAGATATAAAGCACTTCTATTCCGAGATTATCATTTGAAAGTGAATATAACATTCAGTACAATTAAAGCATCACAGAAGTTCGAAAAATAACTGAACTACCACGGAAATTATATGTTTGATTGATGAACAAATGCGTTTGAAACCTATTAGACTCAATAAAAATAGTAATTAATCCCATAAAGATTTAGTGCAAAGAAATGTCAAATTTCACTAAATTAAATCAGGACATATATTTTAATATTCCAATTTCTCAAAACTAGAGGATAGGTATATTAATGAACATCGTTAGCCATTTCTGAGAAAGTAAAAATAAGTAGGCAGAAAAATGAAGTATTTGATATTTTAATCAAAATCTTTTCCCATTTTTGAGAAAATAAATAAACCATTAATTAATCTTCGCCTTACATCCTTGAAAGGTGCGAGAAGTAAATACGAAAATGTATATTCATATGATCATTTTTTGGTTACTCCGCACTTCCAGTTTTTCTCCCGCTTTTCTCTTCTTCTAGGAAATCTAAACCGCATATTTGCGGTTAAATCTCGATATCGAACTTGCAAATAACTATCATGAAACAACAGAGTAAAACAATGAATTTGCGAAAACTGGCAGATGTATCTACGCGGTTTGTACTCCCTTAACCTAACTTTTACTTCCGCACCAGTCGATCCTTCTCCGCCCAAGGAAACAAACGAGAAGCCGAAACAAACACGAAACGAAATGTAAAGCAAACCTTGGCAACAGAAAACGCTGTGCGCACTGCAATGCCTGAGGTAAACAAAGGCCGTACGAAGTTATTTTCCACACGTGCGCTCTTCTACTGCATTATTTCATTAGTGCCACCTTAATTAGGAATGCATACGTCTGTCACAAGTCCTTGCAACTTTCTCTACGATACACGAGCAGCATTTTCCTCACATGCAGGTAAAAAGTTGTGTCCATCAGAGAGAAGCCTCTTGTCCGTCAGCTGATTGCATTAGAAACAAGGGCTTTCAATTCTCCATATCGCTGGCTAAGTGAACCAGGCTTTGTCCAATTAGCTTTCAGGGCGGCCAATCTAGCAGCTGAAACGCCAATATTACATGCGCTCTGCTTCAGGCCACATTGAGGTCGCACATTCAGCTCTCATTTTTTATATTCAAAATATGTATATTAGATAACAAAAACATCCGTGTCTCCGCTTTCTCTCCCATTCGTTACGAAAAAGTATAACTCTTTCAGTTGTATCGGCTGGTATAGGCCTTTCTTCCGCTCAACAGTCAACTGTCTGGGGCGGGATAATAAAATTTGCCCCTCACAGAGGCTACTAGTGTCTGGGCGCAAGACCGCACTAAAAGTAACATACAATCAAGACCGCATGTAGCGAAGAGAAAATCGGTCACAGTCATGTTCCATTATGTGATGGGTCCCTCCAAAACAGAAAGAAAAAATGAATACACAATAATTCTACATGTTTGTAAGTTCTCTCGTTTAATACTTCTTAAATACCGATATGTGCAAGGAATTACATGCATATTAATACTGAATCATTCTTATTTGTAAACTTTGTTTGTCTTGTCAACCTATGAGGGAGAAAATCGAGGCACTGGTATTTTTATTCTCCATCTACTTTCACCAAAAACTAAACAGTAGTACTAATAACAATAATTATCATTATCATTATTTATTAACGAATATTCCACATGGGTTTTCTTCATCCCAAAACGATCTTCTGTCTCCATAAGTCCCTGTCCATAGCATCTTCCTCCATTAACCCTCTTCTCTACATACTCCTTTTCACCCCATCCATCCAGCATTCCCTAGGTTTCCCCTCTTCTTATTCCTTCTACTTTCCAATTCAGATAACAATAATAACAATAATAACAATAATAATAATAATAATAATAATAATAATAATAATAATAATAATAATAATAATAATAATAATAATAATAATAATAATAATAAATCCCGTTGGATTTGTAACATCAAAATTGTCACAGTGCACCTTGTTATTATTCTTGAAGTTTTTATTTTCGCGAACTGGGGCTTTCAAATGACATATTGTAATACATACTAAGCAAGGTCAAAAGCAGTAAAATTTCTTTCCCACCAGAGGAATCAGCGCACTTGCTTGAGGACATGTGTTGAACGTCATGGAGACCATATCAAAAAATCTGATGTGTTGCACTCACATGACTTTCTCTACTCTTGTACTAACCATTCTTACAAACTCTTATTCCTATATCTTCTTCGTGTTAGTTGAGATAAACATTTGTACAAATTATCTTATTGCTGATTTCCTTGTAGGTACAAGGGGAATATGGGAATACATTAGGCTTTGAGCGATAGTCAAATCTTTTAAAACTTTGACATTCCGTTTTCTTTGCACGCTTAACATTTAAAAAATGAACAACGATGTTCCATTTCACGAAAGTTTTAAGTTTTCCAAAACTCGCACACATAACAAGGAATATCTCCGAAATGGTTCAGTCTACAAAAAAATTTATTCAGACATAAATTGTGTATTTTAGCAAGATCTACATTTTTGCACAGTATGATTTGGTCTATCACTAACGGTTTACCAGTTATGCAAAAGTCATCCAGAGTAAATAGGATTTCATGGACTATAGTCAGAAAATTCAAAATATACATTTAATTTGGCATAAAACTATCTCAAACAATTTTCGAAAACTTTTTCATGTAAAGGGCAGTTTAGGGTGTTTTCTTAAAAATGTTCTTGTCGTATCCTTGAAAGATATTAAGCTTAAATACCAAGTTTGGTTTTCGAGTTCTGCTGTTGACAGTTTTAAAATGCTTTTCTTTTCATTCAGGGGGCCTCGAAACATATATTTCTCAACATCGAAATTTTGGGCTGAATACAATACTTCCCCTTCTTACTATACATAGCAGAGAAAGAAAAACATATTAAAGGTTTCGACTACACTCGTTCTCGCATATTGTTCGTAGGATTAATAAACTCGATTTTTAGCCTCGTTCCGCAAACATTTATGCACGCAAAATAACTCCACTTTTTAGCTGTGCTATTGTAGAACATCAGAATGAACAACTGTGGCTGCAGATAAATACTATTGTCCAACATGTACAGCAACATGTAGAATGGCTGTAGGTGCAATATAATACATATTGTGTCTCGCTTCACAATGGAAAATATTTACCCTTGTGTGGTGGTGCTTGCAAAATAAAACTCAAAGGGTGAAACTCTAAACCCGGTAACTGCATCTGATTAATGATACGGGATATCACACCCAATACACGTTTAAGTATTGTTGGACGAGAGCTGCGTTAAATATTTATATATAAAATATAAACAACTGAAAGAGAATATCTGCGCATAAACATGAAATTCTAGTGAATGAGAGCTAAATTAAGGAATATGTTGATACCACACATATTTATTTACACTACAGAGAGAAATTTATGCTTCGATTCGAAAATAGCATTTCTGCTAACGAAATGACATATTAGTGAAATGTACATTTTGAAGTATTAGTGTTCGCGGTCGAACCTGTGTCCGTGCAGATCGCATTTCAATCAGGAAACATACACAGCGAGAGAAAAAACTGGTACCTTCTGAAGCAGCCTATCAAAAATAAATTTTAGGAATTACGAGCTTATCTTAAATAACGCACCTGGCGGCCACCGGCTCTGACATCCACTGCAATAACCTAGCGCACAGTACAGTACGTTTGCTACAAAACTTGGCCAGCAGGCGCACGGTCCGTCTCCCGGACACGTACCGCACGACTTTTCTGGCAATCGCAAGGCCCGTCTCGCGTTCACACATGCAATGACGTCATTGCCAGAATAAACACAAAACATGCCTTATCACAGCAGATGTTGGAAATGCCGTCCATCTGCAACAATACATCCACGGAAATATTCGTTCACACGCATTAGTTCAGCGTCCATTATAGCGTTACATTTTCTCCTAATATTTTGTTTTAATCTTGTTTTGTGTAAAAAGCCTAAGAGATTTTCGAGGTGACCGTTCTAACCTTTCTCCAATTTCGTCTAATTTCTGTTCCGTAAGCACACGCCGGTTTAGCTTTTTTCCTATCACCAAATGATCCCGTCTTCCTGAATTTATTTCACGCAAACGAACGGTGTCTCTGCTCGAAACACGCACGCCAGGAAATTTAGTTTCAAATTGCCTTACAACTTCCCTAAAAGATGAAGCAAGCACATACCTATCGGACGGGACTTAAACATTTTTGCCACATTGGTGTCAGGAGTTGGACTCGTCAAATTGCCCTTGTATTTCGGTATTTTAAGCAATTTTTGAAAAAACCATAACTTTTGAAACATTTCCTACGCTGACGTTAGTTTGGGATGGAAGAATTTTCTTTGGAAAACTGTTCATAGGCAAGCACGTGCATGCGATCAAATACCTTTTCCTTAAATGATTTTATTGGATTCAGGAGTGCAAAAATATTATTTCTGGTGAAATCTTAGTACCGAATACAATACATTCACCACTTAATATAAGCTCGTAGCAGGGACGGTAAAAATAGCAGTTATTGCTTCCAAAATCGTTGCAAAATTACGAATGTTCGTAGCAAGCTTGTCCACTCGTAAAATGAAGCAGAGCTAAAATAGCGTGTGAATGATTTTATTATTGAATTAGTTTTCGCTGACTGAATTTTTGCGACCAGTGCAAACAAAACCAAAGCTAAATATTATTCCAAGAGAAAATTAACAGAGCAGTGAGTGCATATTATGCTTCCAAACGTTGTGATAAACATATGAATATCACCAGCAGCAATTGTTTTGCGCCATCATTTTAAATTCAATGAATCGCGTTACAACAGCGCGTACCTATTGGTTTTTCCCATTTTTATTTCCCCTGCTACGTATAATAGGTGGGGGAAGTATTGTATTCCACCCAAAAATTCGATACTGAGATTCCATCAGAAACATACGTTTTAAGGTCCCCTGAATCCCCTTGCACCAAAGGTGCATGTGTGCGCCGCATGACTCAAAAACCAAAAGGCATTTATACAACAAACTTAGTATCGAAGTTCAATTCTTCCAGGGATGCGACACGAACATTTTGGAAGAACATCTCCCCGTCTCAAATTACGCTTTAATTAGAAAATTTTTCGTAAATATTTTTCTAAAAAATGTCTCCATTTTGATTAAAATAACATTAAACTCCAGCGCAACAACCCTAACCAGGCCAAGGATTACCGCCTGGCCACTGCGTCCTCCACCTCTGCTCACATGAGTGGGGTGTAGTACTGGAAGGTGGGACGTGGTCAGCGCACCTGGTCCTCCAGGCCGGTTACGCGGTCTTCGCGATCAGCAGTCGCTACTCTGTAATCAAGTAACTCCTCAATTGGCCCCACAGGGACCTAACGAGGCTGAGTGCACCCCGGACAAGGCAGGAGAAAATCCCCACGCCGGTACCAGGAATCGAATCCGGGTCTCCCAATTGGAAGCAGCAGTGCTACCACCGCTTTAAGTAGACGACCTAAAATACCGCATATTTAAATTATTTTCGTGACAAAAGAAATGTAAATCGTAAATTTTCTGGGAATAAACTCTATAGTCCTCAGTTTTTCAGAACCAGTAAACCGTCAAACATAGACAAAATCTTACAATACAGAAAATCTGCATCACGTTAAAGTTCACAATTTGCCAAATGCATTTTTTGTAGAGATAACCATTTCCGAAATATTCCTTGGCTTTCCCAAACTACTCTTTACATAAAACATTTTCAAAAATGGCTAACGATTTTGATTAAAATGCCATATGTTTGAGATGTTTTTATAACAAAGGAACTATATTTTGAATTTTCTGGCTATAGCCTATGTAGTCCTGTTTAATCTTGATGACTTTTGAATAACTCGTAAACCGTAAGAGATGGACCATATCCTGCTATAAAATGTACATCTCTTAAAACACAATTTGTCCATATGATTCTTTTTTGTGGAGTGAACCATTTCGGAGAGATTCCCTGCTATTTGTGAGAGTTTTGGAATACTTAAACTTTCGTCAAATGGAAGATCGTTATTCAGTTTTTTATATCTTAACCGTGCAAAGAGAACGGAATTTGAAAGTTTTAAAAGATTTGACTATCGCACAAAGCCTTCTGTATTTTAATATTCCCCTTGTACCTACAAGGAAATAAGCAATAAGATAATTTCTGCAAATGTTTATCTCAACGTGTAACACATCAGATTTTTTTACTTTCTCTACTGGTAAGGGAAGTATTGTATTCCACCCAAAAATTCGATGTCGAGATTTCACCAGAAATACATATATGTTTTGAGGCCTCCTGAACCCAAAAAGAGCATTTTTACAAAAAGGTCCGCTTATGTGTCTGTGTGTGTGTCGGTCTGTGTGTCTGTCTGTGGACAGCATAACTCAAAAACGAAAAGTCGGTTGGTATTTAAGTTTAATGTCTTTCAAGGATGCGACACGAAGATTTTGAAGAAAACAGCCCCACGCTAAACTACCCTTTACATGGAAAAGTTTTCGAAAATGTTGATTTTCTTGAAAATGGCTCTAACCATTTTGATTAAACTGTCATATGTTTGAGATATTTTTATGACAAATGAAATGTATATATTGAATTTTCTGGCTATAGCCCCTGTAGTCGTATTTACTCTGGACGACTTTTGCATAACTGGTAAACCGTAAGAGATAGACCAAATCATATTATACAAAAAATGTAGATCTTGCTAAAATACACAATTTATGTCTCAATAAATTTTCTTGTAAGGTGAACCATTTCGGAGATATTCCTTGTTATGTGTGTGAGTTTCGGAAAACTTAGAACTTTCGTGAAATGGATCATCGTTGTTCATTTTTTTTAATATGTTAAGTTGCAAAGACAACAGAATCTCAAACATTTGACTATCGCACAAAGCCTACTGTATTCTAACATTCCCTTTGCACCAGCAAGGAAATAAGCAATAAGATAATTTGTACAAATGTTTATCTCAACTAACACGAAGAAGATATAGGAATAAGAGTTTGTAAGAATGGTTAGTACAAGAGTAGAGAAAGTCATGTGAGTGCAACACACAAGATTTTTATATTTAGGAATTCTTAAAATATCCCAGTAAAAACTGAATGTTCGTCAAGGTATTGCTTAGAGAGAATTTGACAAGTATGAACAGATGCTGGGCGGATATTCTGTGTAAAGCTCTCGATATATGTATGGCCGTGTCTATCTCGGTTATTTGAACTATGCACTGAATATGTAATGAGGAAAAGGGGGCGTATGAGGAATATCAACAACTTGGGCTGTATCCATACTTTTATTGGACGGAGGGAAAAGTTTCATTTAAGAAAAGAAGAAAATACAGCGTGTAAAGTTCGCTCAAAATACCAAAAAGAGAATAAAAAGGCTGGATGTATGATCTGTCGAGAGGGACAGAAATCGAAGAGAAAGTGAAGTATAACAGTATTTCATATACAGGACTTTTCAGCACCTTTCCGGTCCCACAAGAGCACTGCAGGTTACCAGCAGACACATTACGGCAAGGACAGGCACTGGCTGTGTTACGCACAGCAGCTCCAGGATGAATAGCACAGTAGTTGCGAATTGGGAACCTAACTCAGGAGCAATCTGCAATTGAAATGTTTGTGTGTGGTTCAAGTGCAGGGCTCTAGTTATGAATTCATGTATACAACAGTGCAGGGGTTCGATTCAAAGCATTTCTCCACAGAAGGAGAAAACGTTACATATAAAGTGTGTTATGCAAGCTTTGTTTTCTAGACACGGAAAATGTATATGGCCATACAGTGCAACAGGTTACAAAACAATGTTATCGTATAAATTTGGGAACGGTATAAATAATCCAATCTGCCACGTAACTCAAGTTCTTACTTTCTCTAAGTCCAAAAGAAATATAAAAACGTCTAGCTCTGGAAACAATCAATACTAGGTATCCCACAGAAGAATGGCTGCACATATATACTGATGGATCCTCCAAGGAAAACCTTACTGGAGCTGGAGTTACATGTTCACATTTTTCCTTTTATCAATCTGTTGGCAGAGACACAACAAATTATGATGGAGAAATAGAGGCTATATACATTGCTCTCCGACAATTATTAAATCTTCCCTTAAATAAATTTAACAAGGCAGTAATTCTTTCGGATTCTAAAGCTGCAATTCAGGGAATATGTTCAAATACTACAAAGAAGTCAACAAAAATTAGAGAATGCTACAAAATGTTAACACAACTCCAAAAAGTTAATAAGACTGTTCATCTCCAATGGGTTCCAGCACACTGTGGAGTCATGGGGAACGAAGCTGCAGACTCACTTGCAAAGAAAGGCACAACAATAAAGCAAAAGTCTAAATTCAATTTCTCATATTCCTCAATAAAACGCTTGATCATTAAAAAATTTTCTCATTCATGCCTACAAGAAATAGAAACAAATGCAAAAGATAAAAAATGGATTACACTACTTTCCAACCCAGATATAATCCCCCAGAGACCAAGAAAAACCGCGGTTGCAGCCTTCCGACTATTGACAAATCACGACTGCTTAGCAAGTCATCTCTACAGAATAGGTATCTCAGCTTCACCAATATGTGTCCTGTGTAACGATCCAGCAGAAATGAACGAAGGCCACTTGAAGACCTGTGAAGCATTAAGATCAGAAGAAACTACAGTTCAAAAGTATTGGAAAGCACGAATGCTAATGGTTTCATTGCCAGATGCAAGGCACTAGAAAACAGCAACTTTCTCTAAGTAAAGTAGAGGAAGTATTGTATTCCACCCAAAAATTCGATGTCGATATTTCACCGGAAATATATGTTTTGAGGACTCCTGAATCCCCCCCCCCCAAAAAAAAAAAAAAAAAAACATTTTAGAAAAACGTGTTTGTGTCTGTCAGTCTGTGGACAGCATAACTCAAAAACGAAAAGTCGATTAAAAGCCAAAGTTGGTACTTGAATTTACCGTCTTTCAAAGATGCAACACGAATACTTTGAAGAAAATTGCTCCACTCTAAACTAACCTTTACATGGAAAAATGTTATTTTCTTGAAAATGGCTTTAACGATTTTGATTAAAATGCCAATTAATATATGTATTTAGGCTTTCACGGCCGATGTCTTGATTAATCGAAATATTTAGTTCTTCCGGGCTTGTAGGCCGTGGTCTAGAAGGCATGGTAGATACCAACGTTTCGCCAAGTACTGCGCTTGGCATCATCAGGGTAACACGATCCCCCGTCTGCACTGGTCAGAGTTTGAATGTGCCTTCCTATATTTCTTAATCATTTGCTAATGGTTTCCCACACCTCGCTGATTCATTTTTCTCTTATCTCTATCACTTGCATTTCCATTCCCCACTTTCGGATGTCATTTTTAGGGAGGTGGATATCTGATCGCCAGTAATACGTAATATATGTACACAGGAGTATCTCCTTAGTTAACGCAAGGTGATTCCATGTGCACCACCCTAGGAACGCGCCCCACAGTTTCAGAAGCAATAGCATTTTGGCAACTGTGAGGTTTGCAAACCTTGTAAAACCAAGCGTCAAAGCTCTGCCGACTTAGGCAAGGGTGGGAGGCGGGGCCGTCACATTTTGAAAAATACTGTTAAGTACCCACCCTGCGCTGTGAAGTGTCAGCGTTCTGTCAATCTAGATTCAACACGTACAACCCTCCCGTCTGTTGCCTCACTCTGAACTCTGGGGTTCGGTCCCTGCCATGAGACGCTACAGTAGCAATGCCCAACGTTTGCGAAAGAGGGGAGCTTGGATTTACCTCCTTCCACTTTATGCGCACTGTTTCGCTCTTTTAACACTTAACTGTGTAGCAGTGGCGGCTTGGTTATACGTATGTTGCGTTTGATTTAGGAAAGCACCTTCAAATCTATGGAATAAACATGTGTTCTATAGTAACTTGTTTGGTACTGCTTACGTTTAACAAGTTTATCAATATTTGACATAGCTTTAGAAGATCCACCAAGTGATCGTCGCGACATACAGACTGTTAATATAGTTCAATTTGGAGAAACTCTGTTCACAAATATATGCAGAGCTACTCTTATACACACTATTCTTGCAAATGCTTATTTCTCTATCTACTTCATTTTAATTAGCATTTTCAAAAAGTACCTACTTTATTAATTTTGTTGTAGGTGCAAGGGGAATAGGGGTTACAGCAGGCTTTAAACGAGAGTAAAATGTTTTAAGAGTTGGTTGCTCTGCGATGCTTTTGAAATTCCGTTCCCTTTTCAAAGCCAAGAGATAAAAATACGAGTAACATATTTCCAATTGACAAAAGCATGAACGTTGGCAAATTCAAACAAACAATAAAGAATATCTCGGAAATGGTTTACTCAAAAGAAGAAAGAAATATTTGACATAAATTGTGTCTTTTAACGAGATTCACATTTTTACTTTCTCTACTACGTATAGTAAAGTAGAGAAAGTATTGTATTCCACCCAAAAATTCGATGTCGAGCTTTCACCGAAAATATATGTTTTGAGGCCCCTGAATCCAAAAAAAAAGCATTTTTAGAAAAAGGTGTGTGTGTGTGTGTGTGTGTGTGTGTGTGTGTGTGTGTGTGTGTGTGTGTGTGTGTGTGTGGACAGCATAACTCAAAAAGGAAAAGTTGGTTAAAAACAAAAGTTAATATTTAAATTTAATGTCTTTCAAGGATGCGACACGAAGATTTTGAAGAAAATCCTCGACTCTAAACTAGCCATTGCATAGACACTTTTTCGAAAATGTTTCATTTTATCGAAAATGGCTCTAACGATTCTGATTAAAATGACGTATATTTAAGGTACTTTATGCTAAATAAAATGTATATTTTGAATCTTTTGGCTATAGCCATGTAGTCTTGTTTACTGTATATGACTTGAGCAACTCGTAAACTGTAACAAATAGACCAAATCTTACTAAACAAAAAATGTAGATCTCGTTAAAATACACAATTTATGTCTAAATCAATTTTTTTGTAGAGTGAATCATTTAGGAGATATTCCTTGTTATTTGTGTGAATCTTGAAGTACTTAAACTTTCGTCAAATGGAGCATCGTTGTTCATTTTTTTATGTTAACCGTGCAAAGAGAACGGAGTCTAAAAGCTTTAAAACATTTGACAATCGCTCAAAGTCTACTGTATTCTAACATTCCCCTTGTACGTACAAGGAAATCAGCAATAAGATAAATTGTGCAAATGTTTATCCCAACTAACACGAAGTTCAGATTTTCATGAAAACTATTAAAGGCAGTCTGGAGACTCGCACCCCACGCCGAGAGGGGGGGGGGGTATTTACGCCACGGCGCTGGATCACTGGGCATAAGTTATTTCACGTTAACGCGTATGTATCAGATCCTCGATACAGGTCCGTGGCTAACGCTGACACGAAATGCAAGGTTTTATTTGCTCACTTGATTTAAATTAAATATTTTACATACATACGCCGGGTGGTTCCTGCCGTGTGCATTGATTGCATGTTTTAAATGAAAGGTTTGCCCGCAATGTAATTGAAAAGACGCAGGCAACCACGTTGAAAAGAAGAGCTTGGATCCATAGTTAATTTTCACAGTCGACTGCACGTCAATGTGCTCTTATTCTGTGCTCATTAATATGTATGTACTTGCACCGCATCTATCAGTTCGATATAAGAAGAGAACTGTTTACGGGCTCAAATTTAAAATCAGACCTTCGCTCGCTCGCGGCAAACAGACAATCTTAACTGTACGCATAGCGTTAAACTCAGCTGCACTTGTTTTGGGAACAAAACACTACAGAAGAATCAAGAAAATGCATTCTGGATGTCTTGGTTATCAAGTCTTTCCCAAACAGCAACATTAAGCGAACAAACCTTCACTCTATTGCATTATCCTACATATGCTAACCATTCACTATTTACTATACCGGTTGATATAACCCTTGCAGTTCCAACCGCAATCATCGTTAAGGCAAATAAAATGTGCCTACGGTAAAGGACGGGGAGGGTTCACGACAAATAAACGGTGTAATGCCAGTGTGAAAATCTGATTGTTGCACTCACCTGACTTTCTCTACTCTTGTACTAACCATTCTTACAAGCTCTTATTCCTATATCATCTTCGTGTTAAATTACAAACATGTGCAGAAATTGTATTATTGTTTATTTCCCCTCAGGAAAGGAGAATATGGAAATACAGTAGTCAAATCTTTTAAAGTTTTCAAATTTCGTTCTCTTTGCACGGTTAACAAATAAACAAAATAAAAATAAATAACGATGTTCCATTTGACAGAAGTGTAAGTTCTCCAAAGCTCACACAAATAACAAGGAATATCTCCGAAATAGTTCACTCTACAAAAAAATTATTCCGACATAAATTGTGTTTTAGCAAGATCTAAATTTTTGTACAGTAAGATTTAGTCTATCTCTAACGGTTTACCAGTTATTCAAAAGTTATCCGGAGTAAATAGGACTTCGTGAGCTATAGCCAGAAAACTCCAGATATACATTTAATTTGTCATAAAAAAATGTCAAACATATGGCATTTTAATCAAAATCGTTAGCCATTTTCAAGAAAATCTTAATTTCCGAAAAATTTCCCATGTAAAGGGTAGTTTAGACTAGAGCAATTTCCTTCAAAATCTTCGTGTCGCATCCTTGAAAGACATTAATCCTAAATACCAACTTTGGTTTTTAACCGACTTTTCGTTGTTGAGTTATGCTGTCCACAGTCAGACACATCTTTTTCTAGAAATGCTCCTTTTTTTTAATTCAAGGTGCCTCAAAACATGTATTTCCAGTGAAATCTCGACATCGAATTTTTGGGTGGAATACAACACTTCCTCTACTTACTATACGTAGTAGAGAAAGTAACTAGTCAATATAACATGAAAATGAGACAAAAGCGAAAAACAAATAGCACCACATTCTAAAACTTCGACAAAGCACCATTGCTGGCTGAGGGGAACTCGCTCGAACAAACACTAACAACAAGGGTTTTCTAGAGTATTTGAGAAGTGTCCGGCGACCGGCGTATTTGTAGAAGTTTGAGAAAGAACCGAGTTACGTCATACTCGCTATATAAGGAGGCGAAATAAAGAGAGTTACGGTTACAGACATCAGTGAGTCAGTGAGTGCGAGACAGCTATGTGTGGTACTGTCGTGAAAGATACATCGCGACGATGTGAACAAGTTTTAATGAGTGCCGAGAGACTGTATCATCAGAGTTGGTGTATGAGAGAAAGTGAAGAAAGGACTGGGTCAAAGTTACGAGAAGAAAACGGTTGTGAGTTGTAATAGCACGAAAGATTGTAGACTCTGTCAACGTCAATAAAAGAGAACTGTGATTTGTGATAACTAGGGAGCGAACCTTCATACGGGGAACGTAAGCTTGCGGAGTATGGACTATAAGAAGTGGGAAAGGTTAGTCTGTCATATGATCACAGCACACAGCAGAACAGCTACAGTCGACCCTTAAACGTTGTTGCATAATTTGTATTCTACCCTGTCACCATCTGCAGTAACACATTCACTCCCAAATTCTTCTACACATTCAACAGTAGGTGAATATTTCTATTTTCGTGCTGGAGGCATTTTATTCTGTGCGGAATAGTGAGACACTATGCACTGTAGGCAGGGTGATTTGTGCTGTCACTGTACTCGCGCTCTGCCCATTTAGCAGGCAACTTGCGATGTAATCATTTAGCGGTAGCGGTATAAAGGTTCGAAGCCGAGTGATAACACTATGGAGGGAAAATAAAGTGAGGAAAAAGAAATTCAACAGAACTACTGTGGTTATTGTAGTCTGTAGTCATTTGTTACAATATCAATACATACAATAAATATATCGCAAACCACAAGTTTAATTTTCCAAGTGGCCAAGTGAGGAACGTGGAAAGACAAAAGAGAGTGCTGTAAATGCCGGCGCACAAAGACGCGTTACTCTGCAAGTAGCTTGAATGACGTCAGGTTTGCTTGGCCTCTTGATTTTAGATTCGAAGTTGGCAGAATCCAAAGGAACGAGAGCCTAACCGCTGCAACTTTCGCTAAGAGTCGTTGGCCACGCTGCCGCTGTTCTGTTTCAACTTTCGCTAGAATCGTTGGCCACGCTGCCGCTGTTCTTCTGTTTCAGACAAGTTAATTCATTTCGTTAAGTGAATCAAGACGCAGTATATACCTGGTACACTGCGCTTCGCTGTCTCTCGGCAGTAGATAAACAAAACAAAGTTGCACACAAGTTTCTCTACAATATCGGAAGATAAGGAAGGATTCCCTAGTACATAATAACGACCTTTCTCTCCTCTTCTTGTGTATTCCATTTAAAAGTCAAACAACCCCGCAATCATTAGGTGCGTTCGCGACTATTAGCAGCTTCAGTCATATATATATATATATATATATATATATATATATATATATATATATATATATATATGTGTGTGTGCTTTTTCAGTGGTATTAATGTCTTTCTTTCGGATTTAATTAATTTGTGTTAATTAAAAATGTCCCACTTTTTACATCCTACTAAAGATTTTATAAAAAGCCATATTAGAATTCATTTTTTTAAGTGAAGCTATGCTGAAAAGAACGTTAATCCTTTGTATTTTGGTAATTTTAGATCTTCTGAAAATACTCAGGTGGTTGCACGTCAAAGGAGGCTCAAGCTCAGCTACCTCATGCCACTAGGCAACACGAGACAATGGCGGGTAAGAACAAAGGGCGTTTCCACTCAGTTCGAGCACAGGGCTTGTTCCAAGAAGCTTCGTGAAGCGTCGATTTCCAGAAAACTTGCCAGTACCTAATTCTGAGCTACATAAGCGAGTCGGCAAAGACAGAAAGGCCAGTTGAGTCAGAGAGAGCTGCATACATTTCAGCAGTGTTTGTGTCAAGGTTACAATAGAATAGAACACTTGTGATCTGCAAGGCCACGAGTTGTGAATTGTGATTCAGTTTTGGAGGAAATGAAGTGATGAATAACTAGACTTGTCACCTGTCACAATATGTAATAAAAATGTATTCATAAAATTACAAGAATGGCTATGTGAATATCTTAAGTAATCATTAAGTATTGTTAAAAATTAAAAGGTATCCAGTCAAATATTTTGACACACGGAGCATTTCAAATAATCATACTGAGAAAAAGTTTTTAGAAAAACATCTAATATTGGAATGTGTCTTGCACTAGTGTGATCAGAAGTGTTTCAAAGACCAAACAAAATGATAAGTATTGCTGATATTAATAAATTAAAGATGCCAAATGAAAGTACTGTGTACAAATATGTAAAAAGTAAAAAATTCCATTTTTTCAGATTTTGATGCAAAAGAAGAAAACAGGGGTATTCCAAATGCAAAACAAAGAAAGTGATAATTTAAAGAAGGAAAATATGTATTTTACAGAGTTTAAAAGTAGATTTGACCAGTTAGAAAGCCTGAAAACAACTCCCTTTTTAAAACACTATATGTTTTAAATCATAGATGGGAAGAACTGACACAATGTGTCACTTCCCCTACATCACAGTTTTAACCCCATCCAGTGCCTCACAGCGATTAGCTACCAGGCCTTACCCCCACCATTGTCTGTCTACCTCAGAAAACATTCAACGTCAGCGAAGTGCTTCCATTTTGTTACACCTGCACATGAGCAGAGTTAACAAGTATTAGTGAAATCCGCGAAAATAGGTTCTCTAGTTCTTCCAAACACAGTCGCCTTATTGGAAACCAAGAATTTTCCCACCATCCTGGATCATTGGAATTTAGTTTCACAGATCCTATCACTACGCTCCCTCGGCTAGGCTTTGCTGCTAAGATTCCTCAAATTAAAACATCTCTCCCATTCTCTCTTTCATTTTTCGTTCAAATACTGGTGGCTCTTCCATATAAATAGCACAACCATCGACCAAAGTGTTTGGGGGTATTTTGAAATGAAATCAAAAACTACTACAATAGCCATTACAATATTTACAAAGACTATTTCATAAAATCAACCGAACTTTCATCTCGCAACTATATTACGCCACTGTATGATTTATATCTGTTGGTGACTCACGGTTTCGTTCCCCAAAACACTAGGTAACCTAAAATCAAAAGGTTTTGTTTTATTGAAAATACTGCAAGTAAATATTCCACGTTAAGATTTGAATATGAATTTCTAGTCTTTCTTCTTCTCTAATACTTCAAATCCCTCGTCCATGTTGCTAACAGCTACAAGTTTCTGTTCAATATTTGCTGCAACATGCCCATATTTTTGCTGCACACGCTGGCTAACACCAACAATAAAACAAAAGTGAACCTCCACAATGAGTGGCTGACACATGCTATAATGGTACAATATTTCTTTTAATGTAAGATACATGTGAAGATTATTTTTACTTTCCCTACTACGTACTTACAGTTCAACAAAATTTGATGCAGGGATCTCTCCTGGATATAAAAATGCTGAGAAGTCGCTGTATCAAATTTTTGGTTGGAATGCAATTCCTTCTTTACTAATTGATACATGGTAGAGAACAAAAAACAATTCTTCTGTATAGAGTTTCAAGAAACTTAGTTCATGTATTTAAAATTTTGTAAAATTTAAGAACAGTTTCTTTTTGCACAACCTACTAACAGTTTACAGTTTTTACCTGACAACTACAAAATTGAAATGGAGATTTCTCTGGAGACAAAGCTGCCCCTTCCTTGGCAGGGAAGCCACCAATGAATGGCTCCCTCTCCGTGTATGAGGATATTTTCAGTACGCAAGTATCTAGACTGCTAAAAGCCCACTCACTCTCCTCATGCAGGGAAGTGGTGCCTACAACACTTAAGATGTATCAAAGGGAAAGACAGATGAGCCTCAATAGGACAGCGATGTTCTCTCATACCATGTTTCAGTTAAGGCGGTACTAGAGAACACTGAGGCAGCTCACAGGCCCCACAATCTCCCATGGTTATACCAGGGACACACGAGTGTAATCCTTGCATCTGCTTTTATGCACATAATACTTGTGTGCATATGAGATCTAAACACACAGTTCAGTTCTCCACAATGGTAGCTAATTAGATTATTGCAGTAGTGGGTCTCATATTAAAAAGAAGGGAAAAAGGCAGAAGGTGGTGGGTACACCCAATTAAGAGCGATAGGCATTTGCATGGCAATTTTCACACATTGTACCCTCTACTCCGTGAAGATAGTGACAACATTTTTAATTATTTTAAAATGTCAGCTTCTTTATTTAATGAACTTCTTTCAAATACATAGGGATGGGCTCATGTATAGATTAGGTTACTTGCCACTTGCCAGCCAGAATCTAAGTCCGAACTTACTGCACATGCGCCGACAGTAGTTTCAGAATTGCCCACTAGGTTTCGCTGCATGACTAGCAGACGTTTTTCACATCTGCCAACATTGCTTTTTATACTACACTAGTTTTGGCTGCCAACACATTAAACACAAATGCACTCACTCGCGTCGTTGCCGCCACAGACATATCGCTAGTTGTCTACATTATTATTTTGCTCTTGCTCACACAGATATATCGCTAGTGCGAATTATTGTGTACATTATCCTTATTGCCTTGTTACTGGGTCCACGATACACTGGCTCGTTCTTTTTTTATTTATTTTTATTATATTATTATTTATATTATTATTTTTTAAATTTATTTATACTGATAACGCTATCCCCGAGTGAACACTGCACCGCAGTTTGCTGATTCTCAAAACTGTAGGTGAGCAGCAGTACTTGGGCTGGTGGTATTCTGGTGTTTGCAAACCAGGTACCTTTGGCTATGGACTCCAAAACTGTTCAGGGTGACCCACAGAACACTCTAGTAGGGGGTGACCCCTCCTGCAGGAAAAAAACTGGAACTTTTTACCCCTTCTACTCACGGGGTGTAGCACGGCATCACATTCCCTGCATAGCATTCGAGTCCTCAGCAGGCCCTCGTCGTACAGAAATTGCATGCATTCCTCCTCATTATAGCACAGAGGCGCTAGATCTAATATACTGATAAAGCGATCCATTGCACTACTTGCTTCTAAGAAGGTCAGCAGCATACTGCCGGGTCCTGCAAAAACATTCAAACTTACTATTGGCAACAAACTCCTAGGGACATTCTGCTGTTGGCAGCGCTGCATTAACACAGCAACTTCGGCAACTTTCGTGACCATTCGTACACACTGCCGAGTGGGACTTTGCCAAAATTCTGACCAAGTGCTCGCGTAACCTAATCTAAACAATATCACAGGGATGCTTGTCCTTGTATACATCACAAGCAGTATCCCATAACACATGATGAATTTCAGCCTCACTTATTTATCACTGTGTATCCGGATCAGCAGTGCAGGGGCTCTTCGAGGATCAGAACAACCAAATCGCACTGAATGTGAAGTGTTTCACTTGTGCTCTGGTTACGCTAGTCAGTTCAGAGTGCACGCAGCTTGCAGATTACATGCGTTCTAGCATTTCAATTCAGCTGCCTGCCAAGATGCACATTTATGTGCACATTGATTTTGTGACCTTCATTGCTGTGCACATATTACATGCGTAAAGTGTATGCATAGAGCCAAGGCTTCTCCATGTTCCAATAACCAGAGCCCAAAACCCACCAACCTGCTCATGTAAGGATGGAAGTGGATTCACCACTTATGCACATGAACCCCGTTGGAAAGAACTACTAAAACCTCAACAGACCCACAGCAAACTTGAACCTGTCTCCTAGATCTCCAAACTGATACAGGAGAACATAGAGGTGTCTCACAATCCTGCCCACAAGCACCCAATCCCATGAGTTTCACCATTATGTTAATGTTAACATTGATGAAAAAGAATCTGCATTCACTTAAGTATGTCATTGTTGGCTAATGCTGGATTTCTGACAATGAAGTCATTAATCCTCTTGCTCTCCAATATTTTTCACTGATGGATGGGGCATTAGAAGTGGCTGGGCATATTTGAAGGTGGTCTCGGTCCATTTCCTCTTGCAGATCACATAGAGGACAGAGTGGTGAAGAATATATCCCAATTCTGTTCAAATATTTTGCCAGATAATCATGTCTCGTAAACAACCTTAAGGCTGCAACTGCAATTTTTCGAGGATACTCAGGAATTACTGTTTGAATGTTTGGTAGTTCCTATCTTTTATTTTTTGATTTTTCATAGTAATATTTTGCAATAATTCTTTTGAATTCAGAGTTGACTAATCTTTTAGCTGCATAAAATGGCAGAGTAACTATAGATTTCTGCACTGCTATATAGCTCTCAATTAGGATATAAACAGCAGGATCTTAATAAATTCAGAAAATATACTGCCACATCAGTGGGCATTTTAAGGTCTAAATTTAGATCAATACCAAATATTATTGTGCTTTTGCTTTTACTAATACAGCTCAAAGAATAAGGGCAAATCTCCATTTGGCGAGTGATAAACTGATGCTGCAGGACATAGAAATGTGGTAAGCAATTGCACAGGCTTCACAAGGTTTTTCTACTGAAATGCCATTAATATTAAGGATTGAAGCTCACATCTTCTCGCAGAAGTTCTTATTGCACAAGGTTTCATTGTTTCCCTAAATGTGTTGCTGCTGTCAATATAGTGCTGCAGTTTGTTGCCCAAATTGGCTTTGGCAAGTAAGTTTAACTTGTTTCTAAAGTAAGAACAAATTAGAAACTAAAAGCTTCACTTATCTTAGTCTTATTTGCTGACCCTGGGTCGTAGCTTGGCAACGAATTTGTTTATATGGCTTTGAGAATGAGCTGGACACAGCTTGAAACCCAGGGTCAGCAAATAAGACTAAGATAAGTGAAGCTTTTAGTTTCTAATTTGTTCTTACTTTAGAATCTTGTTGCTTCACTGTTAATAGCTTCAATTTTTCCTTATTTAAGTTTAACTTGTATTTTATTTTGTAGCCTCTTAGGACTTTTAAGCTGTTTTACCCTTTCATTTTTAACATTTTAATGGCTGATGTTTTATGATTGTTTTTGAAGTTTTAACTGTTTTATCTTCTTTTTTTTAAAACTTTTAACGGTGGATTTTAACTGATGATGAGTTTCCCAAAGTTTATCTTTCGACTTGGGACCCAAATGACCTAGCTGTTGATGGGACCTTAAGCCCCACTCACTCACCCCCACCCTAAATGTAAACAAGTTACGGTATCTTGGTTCTATGTCAGCATCTTTTCCTAGGTTTTTCCTGATTATCGAAAGAGTAAATCTCTTTCTTGCCAGGAAAGGACAAGCATAGGATACATGAGTCAGTTTCCTTATGCTCTTTGCATAAGAGGATGGTTCATCCTTACAGAGTGAGCATGTTCAGAAATTAATGCAACCATTTCCCTTATTTCTGTTATAGCCAATCTCAGGAAAGATCAGCAAAGAGTGTTGCATGGACTTAAGATCCTGTTTAGGATAGATTTGCTACCCGAGTTTTATTTCCCTAATTCATGCTGTTACCTAGGTTTTGAATACATGCATTGATTCTAACCACAGATTCAGGACCGGTGTAGGGTATCTCAGTATTTTTATTGCCTGCCGACGAGATTGTTTTACTTCAATAGACCTGGCACCATACACATTTTGAAATGACAGGGCATTTGAGACATTTAGGCAGTTGAGATGTTATCAGGCCTACAGTGTGCCACAGACACATGCAACTGATGCTCATGTGACATAACTGACGAGGGGGCACTTACAACATACTTGCAGCTGGGCTGGAACTGTATTTAGATCATCCTTCAGAGTTACATAAACTTTACTGTAGTCATTTTACATAAAGTGCTAACTGCAGAAACATGTAACCAACCTATAAGCGGAGAACTAAATGTTATTTATATGTGAAATTTCTGTTGAACAACTTTTAGCACAATTAATGACTGACAGCCATCAGCTTGTGATGCATGTGAATGCAAATCTTATTTATAACTGCATATTGGATAAGGCTATAGCCATATAGAAATGTATGCAATTCTAGAACCATTTTAACGACTCTTATATAACAGTTTCCTCTGTGTGTTGTACCAGAGTTCATTACTAGTATATGCTAAACAAATTATATAACAAGAGGAAATTGTATCCAAGGTAATTTCAGAAATTACTCAATCAAGTCATAGTGGAAAATAGAAAAGTTGATGAACTTGCAAGACAAGTAGCAACTTCACAATTTATTTAACTAAAGGGGTCTCTAGGAACATATCAATGTTTAGTAACGAAGCCAATTAAGAACTGGTCCAAAGTGGGACATCATAAAACCTGGCTTAGAACTCCAGGAAACAAGGATGGTAAACTATTTATTAGAAAACCATGTAAGAAAGGAACTTACAGTTTACTTAAATGTAACAGACTTCAGTTGAGAACAATTAATGCATTGTTCATAGGACATGCTCATTAGAATATGATGGGACTGCTTTACGTTAACTTAGAATGCTGAGACTGAAACAGCCCAGTACATTTTGTGCTTCTGAGATATTTTAGCTTATAGTTTTTGGGGAATGTTTTTAAAACCAGAAGAATTCTAAACCATACTTGTTAGGAGACCATACTCCTTGGTAAAGGGTACCGGCATGATGAATGGTTTCAAAATGATACAGGTAGCAGCAAGGCCGAATTGTGTCTGGAGCAATGATGAAAATTTATCAAATAACAAGAACATCAGAAATTACTTATCTGATGTTTTATAATTAACAACTGGTATCCTTTGGAAGAGAAGGTGTTTTTGAAGTGCTATTAGGTGGCTAAGGATTTTCCAACATTCTATAATTGTTTGGTTTTTTGGTGACAACTTGGAAGTAATTGCTATAATTGCTACCCTGGAATCTGAGAGAATAACTGCTTGATGAAAATGTGAAATTCTGTACAAAAGATTTTGTAGGGCCATTCGAATTGCTTCAATTTCTCCATCAAAGTTTGTAGTTCCATAACTTAAAGATTTCTAATAGGAAAAGAGGTGACATGTGACTCCAGCACCTGCTCCATCTTGGTTTGATATCAATGATCCATCAGTATAAATATGGAGCCATTCATGTTCTGGAAATCTAGTATGGATTGTCTCTAATGCCAATAGTTTTAGAACACTAGTTGGAGTATCACTTTTCTTAACTTCTTCTGTCAGGTGTACATAATATGTGATGTCTAATGTTTGTGTCGGATTGACTTTAGATATGAAGTTTCCCTTTGAATTAGGAAGGTCTACATTCTTCCTGATTTTGGAAAGAAATCTCTCCTGAGTCTTTAGTGTATGTGTAAAATTTTTCTTGTGACATGTATTGAATGGGAGACTGATAGATGTAAAATAGAAATCTTAATAATTACACATTCATAACAGTAGGAGAATAAAAATAACCATTAAGTGCTAATGAGGAAGAAAATAACTGCACCTTGTAGTTTGCTTATTGAAACAGTCAAACCACAGCAATCATGCATAATTAAGACAGAGACATTTCTAACATTAGGACTACTACACAGGATTGGAATCACCCATAATGTCAATAAATAAAACAAATGCTTTATCCTCCCTACCGTAATACCACTAAGTTGCATTCCATTACACACAGAGCTACACTTGATCAGGTTGTATGATATTTGCAGCTAACCAGACATTCCAAGCACTTCAGAAATACATGGCTATGAATAAATTAGGACATCAAATTCAAGTTTAATGCCTAAATGGCAAAAATTTATAATCTTTCAATTGTTAAGACAATCTAAAACATTTGTTTTCACAGAACACTGCTATTAAGGGTGGTGCTGTTTTTATTGACGAGAAGCTTCAAGTTTGAGCGATGTGACTCTTCTTTCTCTCAGGGCGTGGTAACGGATGGAATGAAAAATCACACGATGTTTCTTCACCACAATGTATTATTTTATTAACACTTTTTCTCTATTTTATATTTAAATAAATCCTCTTAGCACCATTTTAGATTATTTAAGTCTTTCCACTTTTCCAAAAAGTGGAACAAAAGCTTGATGAAAGTCTGGTAAATGTTCTACAATGTTCACACGCTACCCAAAACACGTCCTATCACCTAGAACATTTAGGCGCTAGTCCCGATTCTTTTAGTTGCGAGTCTATCATTCCGACTGCCACGTGTACATCCGCGCATGCGTTCATCAAATAGTTCCCGCATTGTTAGGGAAGCGATCCTTAGCCATTTTCCCTTCGCTTTCAATATTGAACATATTTAATTCTTTTATTCATATATATATATATCCCTCTGTACAAAAAGTATCCGACCTTGTGCCGGGAAAAAAAAATTATGTACCTGAGTGGATGGGACTCTTAATCCCCTTCAAAGTAGGCCCCTTCTGAAAGCACACACTTAGTCCAGCGGTCCTTCCATCACTGGAAGCAGTTCTGGAAAGCTTCTTTTGAGATGGTGCGCAGACGTTCCGTCGCGTTGTGCATTATCTCCTCACGGGTCTCAAAACGGGACCCTTTGAGCGTTGTCTTTATCTTTGGGAACAACCAGAAATCACATGGGGCCATGTCAGGTGAGTAGGGAGCTTGACGAACCTGCGGAATGCCGTGCGAGGTCAGGAAATTCTGGATCAGGTGTGACGAATGAGCTGGAGCATTGTCGTGATGCAGCTGCCAGTTGCGTGCGGCCCACAGATCAGGTCTCTTGCGCCGAACTGCATCACGATGACGAAGGACTTCTCGTAGTACTCCTTATTGATGGTCTGCCCTTGTGGTGCGTACTCATGATGCACAATGCCCTGATAGTCGAAAAAAACAAGCAGCATCACCTTCACTTTGCTCCGAACCTGTCGTGCTTTTTTTGGTCTTGGGGAATGTGGGTGCTTCCATTGAGATGACTGGGCCTTTGTTTCTGGGTCGTACCCGTACACCCAGCTCTCGTCACCAGTGATCACAGTCTTCATGAACTCAGGATCGCTATTGGCGCATTCCAGCACGTCCTGTGCCACTGCAAGGCGGAGTTGTTGCTGCTCCGGTGAAAGCAGCTGCCACTGTCAAACGTCGGTCCTCCATGATCAGTGTCCGCACTTGCTCGATAACAACAGCATTTCGGCTCGTTGATGGTCTTCCGGTTCGTGGGTCATTCTCCGCCGACATGCGGCCATCTTTGAACCGGTTATACCACATTTTAATTTGAGTAATTTTCATTGCATCATCACCGAAAGCCTGCTGGATCTTGCGAATGGTTTCTGATTGGGTATCCCCAAGTTTCTGGCAGAACTTGATGCAATACCGTTGCTCCATGCGTTCCGTCATCTTCCAGAAAATGTGAATGCGACGAGTACGTGTTACACGGAGGCAATCACTGGTAGCTACTGACGTGACCAGTGGTGCTGCGGGGATATAAATATTCACGCATGCGCAGGAAGCTTCCTTCTACGAGTATGCGCAGTTGCCATACCTACCTCATTCTTTGTTAGCGAGAAAAAAAATAAGGTCGGATACTATTTGTACAGCCCTCGTATATTAAAATTAAATATGGAGATATTTATGATGTCTTTAAACAATTGTTTGTAACAATGAACATTAGTAACACGTTTTCGTCATTCAACCAACTCATACCAACATCAAAAAACAAATTACACTCTTAATAAATATTCACATAAACGATTTTCTTTTGGGGTCTTCTAATATTCTGTCTCAAGGGTTTCAAAAAGTCGCATTTTAAATGCAGAGGGCCACATCAAAGTTTTAAATACAGTGAAACCTGAGTAAACCGGACCCCCAATACACCAGAAACGTGGACAACTGGAAAATAAATCTCGGAACAGAGCAATTTCCTATGTTAAATAACACTAAACCGGAAAACTGCCTAACGCAGACACAGAATAGTTTTTCTGGAACTGTTCGCATAAAAAACTTAACACAGATTTTCATTATGCTTAATATATAGCTACATGCTTCGATAATGAACTTGACACGACTGAAGACATTGAAAGTGCAGCAGATATTGCTGCTGGAAACAGCAGTTGTGAAGTCATGGAAGGAATGGACAATGGCGAAGCCAACGAAAGGGAGCCAAAAATAGGTACTTTTAGAGAAGCATTATCTGTTGTGTGACCCTCAGAAACTTGCGCTTCCAAGAATGTTTCAGAACTCGTGGAGCTGATACAGGATGCAAAGGAGATCATAGTTGCAACAGTTCACTTTGAAGGATATGTGGGGGGAAAACAAACTAGTGGAGAAACTGCAATTATTTATGACATGTAAGTTGAAAATACAACAGAACATACAATTGAACCTATTTTTTATTTACAGAATTTTATTTTAAATTATTCCTTCAGTTTAATTCTATGCGATTATTTTTGTACTTTGTTTTACTAAAATATGTAGAACCCTTTGTAAGATGGAAACCCGTGAAAGTGCACAATTAATTGCAAATGGATGAAACAGCAGTGCGTCATATATGCAGAAAAGCACTTCCAATAGTAAGTCACAGATACATAAAATTTAGAAAGCATCTATACATTGAGTAAAGTTTGCATTGAGAAATCAGTATATGGGTCATTCCATATGAAATTGGATAGTGGAAAACACCCAGTTATTTTTAATCCAAATTTTGTGTGCTTATAGAGACTGAAGATCAGGTTTTTGCAAAATATGAAGAATATCACTTATAATTTGCATAGTACCAATATTACAAATTGTTGCCATTATTTTACTTTCAAGTTCAAAAATTCAGAAATTTCCTTAGATATGTTAGCCTGTTTACGTTAATCTGAATGTTGTGACATTCTGCCTCCTGTAATTGACTATAAAGCAAATATTACTTAATTATCAGGTATTGATATAACAACTACAAAAAATATAAAGGTCCTACCTGAAGAGGAGGAATCCTATGCCGGTGACTGCAGCTCTCCTAACATCGTCATTCACGTCCGAAACCTGAAATGCACAATACATGTCACTATAACTAAATGCAAAAGTTCTTAAGCTAAAAGGATTGTGTTCAACATATTACCCACCCTTCCATTGGAAGACATGAAACCTACAACACTAAGATGGACATTCACATAGTCACTTTGTTTCCATGTTATAACTACTCCTACACCACACTGATACTTGTGATGAAACAATGGAGTGTGTGTAGTTATCACAGGGCAATGGAGCCCAGCTTCCACACCGCGGATAGCTGGCACATATGTTGGAGGAGAGAGGGGTGGAGCTGTTCTCAGATAAGGAAACATCTGGAAGACTCATTGATTAGCATGGCAAAACTCTGATACCGGAACTCTACTCAGTAGTCTACAAACTGCACTGTTTACTCAACAAGTCCTATGACTTCTTGGATTGTAACATTGACTTTTTTTACTATTGTACAGCCAGCAGATCTCCGGTCCTGACGTTTCACAGCTGTCGGAGGGGAACGTTTAACGTTGCCAACCTATAATAATTTTCCGAAGATGGGTTCTCAAAATTATCTTAACAATGAAAGTATATGATGCATATTAAAGTTTAAAACATTGAAATAGAGGTTTCGGTTTTATTTTAATGCAATATCTTCGTTACACCACTATTCTGTTCAACTGTTACTTTTACATCTGTTATGGGCAGTAGCTGTAACTTTTGGTAATACTGGAAGCAAGTAATGCACCGGTTGTTAAAACTTCCTGCTAGCACCATCGTGGGCTCACTGCTAGGCTTCCAAATCTAGTAGTGTTGCCAGCTCTATTTTACAAGGACCACGTGATTTCAATTGCTTTGGTGTTTGTGCAAATTTTTTGCCGGTAGATAAATGGTATTGAGACAGAATATTGATTAATAGAAAATTGTTCATGTAAATATTTTTGTAAGAGTGTGTAAATTTTTAATTCTTTTAAATTGGGTGTATCAGGGACTTATTTCTTTTGATAATACTCAAAATAGACAATGTCTTCTCAACTGTTTGAGTTCGACCAATGAGAACTGTTGCGCGGATGAATACATAAGAATGGCGGTGTTGCGTCATAGGACGCTCAGAAACTACTTTCATTAGCGTCTGTGACTTCAAAGTGTAAGGACGTATAATTGTTGATGGCGTGTGAATATGTGAATTACACCAAAACTTTTAAACAGCATGGACGCTATCCAATTTTAAAAGTCGTTAACTAACTGTAATAGTGATAAAAAGTATATATATCGAATAAATGTGTTTGTGATAAAAGAACGTTGGCTTTTGCATTCCATTCTTCAACCATAGACCCTGAAAACAAGAGTGGCGTCTGCTCCAACAAACTTTCCACCTTCTAGCAAAAACAATACTCATGCTGCTATATTCACGCTAATACAACACTTTATAATAAAACCCCGCCACAAATGGCCTGCCCAACGTGGAGCGCGAATTTAGAATGGAATGCAAAATTACAAAGTGTTAACCAGCGTGGACGCTATGGAGAAAGACGCCATTAGACCATCGACTGATATCAACAAAACATCGATACACCGAAAACCAACGTGGGAAAAACACCGGAGATCATCTGGCGAAGCCAACTACCCAGGAGACGTAAAAAAAAAAACTGGACGAAGAACCAGCAGAAAAAAAAAAAGTAGGATCTAAACTTTTTATCTTATTTTATTTTCATAATATATGCTACTTAGAAGTGGCAAAATAACAGGACTTTCAACATTAAGTGAATTAGATAAAGGAATTGAAATGTCGCGAAAAGAGATAGAAACAGGAGTGGGGGAAGGGGCAGATAGGCCTAGCTATCAGGAAGGATTAGAAAGCGAACAGGTGGAAATAAGCAAAGACCAAAGGTTAATGATGATGATGTTTGAAAGACTAGAACAAAGTTTAGGTCAGAAAATGAAACAAAATAACATAGAATTGAAACAGGATATAGAACAGAGTTTAGATCAGAAACTGGAACAAAACAAGGTAGAAATAGGTCAAAAAATGGAACAAAATAACATAGAATTAAGACAGGATTTAGAACAAAATAAAAAAGAGATAGGTCAGAAAATGGAGGAAGTGAGAAAAGACTTAGAACAGAAAATGGAATTAGGTAGACAGAACTTAGAACAGCAAATGGAATTAGGTAGACAGAACCTAGAACAGAAAATAGAATTAGGAAGACAGGAGTGTAAAGAAAATATGAAAGTAATGGAAACTAATTTAAAATTAGTTCACAAAAACTTAAATGAAACAAAGGAAGCCTTAGAAGCTAGGATAGAAATTGTAGGAGATAGGATGGGAAAGATAGAATCAGAGATGAAAGAGAATAAAATAGTGTTGGAAGGAGAAATTGCTAGATGTAGGGATGAAATAACAGAATGTAATACAAGTGTAGACTGTAAGATAACAAATGTAAAAGCAGAAATAACAGAGGAATTAAGGAAAGAGATTGAGGTAGTAAAGAAAGATGTTATTAATGAAACTGTAGAACAAATTGTAATTCCTAAAATTAAGACAATGAATGATGTGATGCTTTCACAACAGGATGCTATAAATGATATGAAACAAAGCCACTTAGAAATAAAGAATGATTTAAAATCAATTTGTGAAGAAATGAAAAAAGGGAAAGAAAATTTGGCTAATGTAAATGATGTTGTGAAGGCATTACAAAGACAAGATGATTTAGATGTAAGTAATGTACAAGATGAGAGTTATTTGAGTAATGTACAAAATGTTGACTCACCATACAGAGAAAGAGGTTCACAACCAAACAATGACACAACACATAACACATGTTACACCAACAGCATATTACATGAAATCACACCACCTACATTTGACGAGGAGAAGGGAGACGATCCAAAACTCTTTGTTAAAGAGATGGAAGAATACTTTAAAGTGAAAAGGATACCAAACGAGCTTAGAATGATGATAGTTAAGAAAAGCTTAAAGAACAAGGCATTAGAATGGCTCAGGTTAACACTAGCTGGTCATGAATCTTATAGCTCATTCAGAAATTTATTCCTATCAAGATATTGGGGCCCAGCTAAACAAAACCAAACTAGGGTAGAGCTAGCGACAGGTAGGTACGATCCAACCAAAGGGTTGTCGCTAGTGGATTACTTTATGAAAGTGGCCAACAAAGGAAAGCTATTGGACCCCAACTTGTCGGAGGCAGAACTAATTGCCAGTATAACAAGACATTTCCCAGACACAGTGAGAACAGGATTAATTGTTGCGAGGCCAGTAGATTTCGCAGATATGATAGAACTGCTGACAGCCTTCGAGACACAAAATGGTCGGCCTAATGAGCAAAGACATAGGAACGGTCACCCAAACTCACCCATCCTAAACCGAAACGTGACTACGAACAACCAGAGCGAAGGAGAACATAGAAATACTAGGAGTACCCATGAAAGGGGGAGAGGGGCACACCATTTCCCACAACCGCATAATCATGGCGAGAGGATGGAGAACACAAGACAGCGGTACCACGACACGATACCGAGGGGTGAATCGAGGTACAGAACGCACAGGTATGATCGTGGAAGACCAGGAGAACGTACTCATCAAGTGAATCATATACGATTCTGTAGGGAATACATGAATAGCCATAGGCCGTCGTACAATAGGGGTTCACGTCAAAGGGGCAGAAACCAAGGGAACATCGACAACGTAAGACAACAGGAACAGAACGAAAATATGCCGGATAGGACCGATACTGCACAGAACACAGAGACGACGATCACCTCCAACGTCCAGGAAAACTAAATACAAGTCGACTTTGTGTCCCGGAAGTTGACCTGTGTGGCAGTAGGGGCAACATTGACCGATGCAATGTAGGTACCTTGAGAAGACAGGCGAGTGAAAGAAAGGAGATAACCAATCCACCAATGATTAGGCTGAAGGTGTGGGGTATCGAATTGCCAGCGATGATTGATACAGGAGCCAGCACATCAGTATGTGACGAACAGCTGTTCCAGGAACTGATAACTAAAAGGAATGCTGAATTCTTGCCTGTGTGTGGAGTGTATTGCAGCACAGCAATTGGCAAGAAAAAGGAACATGTTAAATACCAGGTAAGGCTGGTAATTGAAATCGGAAGTTGGAAGTTCGATTTCATTGCCCTAGTAATACCTAGACTGACAGCTACCCTAATCATTGGCAGTGATTTGCTTAACCTTTGGAGGTCGGTAATTAACTATGACCTACATGAATTTATCATTAAGGAAGGAGCCTCAGAATGCACTGCGAAGTTCCTGGAGGAAGAAACATGCCAGGAGGAACCAGACCAGACAGGGATCCATCCGGATGAACAATTCTTTGTGGAGAACATCAATGTCCACGAGAATAGGTTGGTAGACCTAAGGGTAAATAAGAAGAAAACAGGTTGGACGAGCGATGAAGAAACTAACGTTTGCAGCCATTGGATCTGCACAGAAGACGAGTATGTTGCTTGGGACAACTACCAACCTGAACCACTACCAACAGATGGAGAAGAATCGATGCTACAACTAATCGATGAGAAGGTCTGGGGGGCACATGGCATCTCTGAAGAGGAAAGAAGCCAACTTAGGAAAGTATTGGTTAAAAACAGAAAAGTTTTCGATAAAAAGCCAGGTACGTGTAACAAGTACGTACATACTTTCACAGTAACAGATATAACCCCCTATTCACACAAATCCAGGCCCATCCCCAACTCCATTAGGGAGGAAGCTGACAGAGTAATCCAGAAAATGTTAGCGGACGGAATAATTGAGCCGTCGGACTCATGTTATGTGAATCCAGTAGTATGGGTCCATAAGAAAGGGGGAAAATTGAGGATGACCATAGACGCAAGGAAGATAAATACACATACCTTGCCGGATCATTACAGGCCTGAGGGGGTAGACCAACTAATATCGAAATTGAAGGGAGGTCAACATTTCACTAGTCTTGACTTGACAGCATCATTCTGGCAAATTCCTCTTCATCCAGATGTCAGGAAATATACCTGTTTCTTGCACAAAGGAAAGGTATACCAGTTTTCAAAATGTGCCTTTGGACTATCGACCAGTAGCAGTGCACTACTGAGGGCTCTGGACAAAGTTTTTGGAGATACCATCGAGACTTTTGTGACGCAATATGTAGACGACTTTTTAATATACAGTGAGAATCCCGAGTCGCACTTACATCACATAGATTATGTATTATCCAGGTTCCAGGAAAGCAACATGACCCTAAATTTAGAAAAGTGTGAGTTTTTCGTCAAAGAGGCTGAATTTCTGGGCCACATCATAACACCTGATGGTATACAACCTAATCCGGAGAGGGTCAAGGCCATAGAGCATATACCACCCCCACGTAACTTAAAACAGTTGAGAAGGTTTCTGGGCATTTTACAGTACCAGTCGAAATTCGTGGTCAACTACGCTAAGGAATTGGTACCCCTTAGAGCACTGTTAAAAAAAGATACTAAGTGGGAATGGAATGCTGAACACCAGGTGGCCTTTGAGAATATCAAAGAACTTTTCAAGCACAGTATTCTCCTGGAACGACCGGATCCAAATTCACCTTTTCTAGTATACACTGATGCTAGTGCGCACTCATATGGTGCAATATTAGCACAAGAAGATGCAGATGGCAACAAACATGTGATTGCCACAGCTTCTAGATTTTTAAATAAAATAGAAGCCAATGCCTGCATAACCGAACTGGAAATAGGTGCAATCCATTTTGCGTTGCAAAAGTTCAGACAATATATATATCTTTATAAAATAATTATATATACAGATCACGTAAGCCTGTCCTTCATTCAAAAATGCAAGCTAACCAACTCCAAAATCTCAAGGTACATACATGAGATCATGTCATACGACATAGAGGTCAAACATATCCCGGGGAAGGAGAACATCTTCAGTGACTTATTGTCAAGATTGAGGTCGGAGAGTCACATACCCGAGACGATATACAGTCCGCACCATGAGATCAAAATTATGCAGATAAGTAGCAAAGAAAGCAACGAGATCTTGCAAGACTTCAAGAACATAGCAAAGCTACAACAAGAAGACCCTGAATTGAAGAGGCTATTCGACAAGGCTCCAGACATAATACCAAGATTGGATGCCAAGATAGGCAAATTTAGGAACATCCTATTTAAATTGCATGGTCGCGACGTAAGGAAATGGAAAATGATGGTACCAAATTCCTTACAGGACAGGGTCATTTTAGCATTCCACCACTCGATGCTTCACTCCGGTACTGAGAGGACAATGCTTGCCATCGAGGAGGTATTGTACATTAAACATCTTGGCAAGAAGGTCAGGAAGTTAATTTCCTCATGCGACCTATGCCAAAAGGCCAAGCCAATTAATGTAAAGTACGATGTCATCCCACAATCCATTGTGAGGAACGAGAAAAATGCATTGGTGTGTATTGACGAGCATGGAGAGCTGCCAAGGGGTAAAGATGGAAACAGATACATCTTCGTCATGTTTGATGTTTTTACAAAATTCACCAAAATATACCCCATTAAGAACATCAAAAGCAGAACATGCCTAGATAAAATCGTCAAGGACTACATCCCAAAATATGGGAGAATAAAATGTATTTTATCGGACAATGCGACCATGCATAAGAGCAAGTTGTTTCAGAACACCTTAGAAACATTAGGAATAAAATTGTACTATTCCTCAGCATATTATCCCCAGGGAAACCCGACTGAGAGAATCATGAGGGATATTAGTATTTATTTTCGTTTGCTCTGCCACAGAGACCACACTTCCTGGACGGAAAAATGCGGATATATAGAGGAGGTGATCAACCATTCGGTGAACCCCACGACTAAGTTCGCACCTATCGAGCTAATGACCAACACGAAACCAAGAAAATTAGCAATTGACATTGACACTACCATGGCTGCCCAAAGAGAATTATCAGAAAAAGAAAAATGTCAATTGGCATTCAGAAGATTACAGCAGAAGGCTGAAAAAAGAAGGAACAAGGTGAAGAGATTCGTCAGGAAATGGTCCCCACAAATTGGAGAAAAGGTGCTCTTAAAAAGCCACAAAGCATCCAAGGCATCTGAGAAGAGATCTGGAAAGATGGAACTATTGTATACTGGACCACTGGTCATAACAAAACAGCTGGGTGACCACACATATGAGCTACAGAATACAAATGGCAAGTTGGTAGGAAGATACCATAAAAACAAATTGAAGCCATACAAAGAAAGGACCAAATAGCCTTTGTCAACAAATGTGTAAGGCAGGAGTAGTAGAGATGAAAGAAGATAACAATTTTTGATGGGTTACTTATAGGAAATTATGTTCAGAATAGGATTACAACAGGGAAGAAAATCAACATAGTCATTGGCTATATCGACCACAAAGAGCATTGTCAACAAAGACAGATGAGGACACTGATTGTCATTGAATAAATGAATCATAGCGACGGAAGATAATATGTTTTTGACATAAGGATGTCAGGGACAAAAATAAAAATGAATCAATTATGATGAAAAAGATATAATATTTCGACACAAAGATGTCGAGAGTAAATTGAGAGGAAAGATAATACAATTACAGAATAATTGTAAGTATAGAAGTTTTCTCTTATAGAAATGAGAGATAAAGAAATGACAATTAGTGAAATGAGGAAAACCATAACCAGAAAAACAATGCCCATGAATTGAGATGAATGTAGCCAATGCTAAGCTCGAAGAAATGTCGAACCAAACAACAATGAATAATAACCCAATCAAGAAAGTTAGTACCATTAGTAACATCAGAGTTTAAGAACCGACTCAATAACCTGCCTATACACAAGCTCATAAGACAAAGAAGGCAAAGAACTGAATAAAATATTGCCATAAACATGATCATAATCATTAGCTCAAAATTTGTATCCTGTTTTTCTCTCCTCATAGCAAAGAATACAAGTCAAAAAACCACATGAAACACTTAAATTGTATTTGTGTCAATGTCAAATGTACAATAACTGAGTATGTGTTGTATAATAACTGAATATGTATTGTATGATAACTGGATATATTGTACAATAACTGAATATGTTGAGTAATAACTAAATGCTTTATGCCAAAACTGAATGTGTATTGTGTAATAACTAAATATGTATTGCATAATAACAGAACATATGTAATGTGATAGCAGGATATATTGTACAATAACTGAATATGTATTGTGTAATAATTGGACATGATGTGTAGTAATCAAATGTGTTGTACAATAACTGAATATGTATTGTATAATGACTGAAGGTGTGTTGTATAATAACAACATATGTGATATGATAACTGGGTATATTGTACAAGGACTGAATATGTATTGCATAATAATTGGACATATTGTGTAATAACAAAATGTGTTGTACAATAACTGGATATGTATTGTATAATAACTGAATGCATTGTGTAGTAACCGAATATGTGAAACTTATAAAGACATGTTGTATTATGTCAAAACAAAGGACAAAGACAAACAGTGAAGAAGACTGTAAAGAAAAAAAAAAAAAAAAAAAAAAAAAATATATTGTACAAAGTGATTGAATCATAGAAGTAGGGAGAAGTGTTGTATTGTGTTTCAAGATTGTAAATAAGGTGACAATTTGAAAAACAAAACAAGGGGCATATGAGACAGAATATTGATTAATAGAAAATTGTTCATGTAAATATTTTTGTAAGAGTGTGTAAATTTTTAATTCTTTTAAATTGGGTGTATCAGGGACTTATTTCTTTTGATAATACTCAAAATAGACAATGTCTTCTCAACTGTTTGAGTTCGACCAATGAGAACTGTTGCGCGGATGAATACATAAGAATGGCGGTGTTGCGTCATAGGACGCTCAGAAACTACTTTCATTAGCGTCTGTGACTTCAAAGTGTAAGGACGTATAATTGTTGATGGCGTGTGAATATGTGAATTACACCAAAACTTTTAAACAGCATGGACGCTATCCAATTTTAAAAGTCGTTAACTAACTGTAATAGTGATAAAAAGTATATATATCGAATAAATGTGTTTGTGATAAAAGAACGTTGGCTTTTGCATTCCATTCTTCAACCATAGACCCTGAAAACAAGAGTGGCGTCTGCTCCAACAAACTTTCCACCTTCTAGCAAAAACAATACTCATGCTGCTATATTCACGCTAATAAATGTTAACCAACATTTATAATAAAACCCCGCCACAGTATAACAATTGCACATTTACAAAATAGTGATGCAATCTGCAGATGTGTGAAATGTTTAAAATATCCTGTTTGAAATTTCCTCTAAAAACTGGCAACAGTGCGTCACGAGACCAACAAAAATGACATCCAAAAGAAATTTAGAAATAAGATCCAAGCAACACTTTGGAAACGTAAAAAACATGCAGTTGGAAAAATCACCAGTTGCCACTCACTTTTGGACAAAAAATCACAACATAAAGCCAGAACCAAAACTCCTCAAACATGTAACAGGAAAACAAGAGCTATCCACATGGGAATAAATCTTCAATTTGAAAAATAGAGAGTATTCAATTTCAACATCCCCCAGAAGGATATCTTCAGCAAGTCCTTGAACCACCACCAGAGGAAGCCTCAGAGGAAACATTGCCAACCACACCAGGGAGAACCAGTCGATGTCTGGTTAATAATGGAGGAAAGTAAGCTTCCGAAACATGTCCAGTAAATTATAAGTACGTGTTGTGCAGTGTTATTAAACGACTCACCTTTTTGGTTTAAAAAAAAAAAATTACTAAGTAAAATCTTGTGACAATGTGGATTATAGCTACTAGATATTTTACACAGTATTTTACTTTTTCAAAAAAAACTTTTCATTCCTATAATATCATATGCAGACTTACCGCAACATGGAGTAGTTTGCGAATTGCTTGATTGTTGCCAGTGCCGCAGTATGCCATGGCAAGGGTGTACATGCCAGATCGACGGAGGATGGGGTCCTTATCCTGACACAGGCTGGTGATCAGGGGGTCTGCTTCCTCTAGGCGCCCATACATTGTCAAGGCAATGCCCACAGCTAAGCCTCTTAAAATCTTTTCATGCTGTGTTTCTTGCGCATACTATAAAAAACATTAATACAGATACAAATAAATGTTTGTGAATAACCCAAGGAAAGCTTCCCTTAAAAACACGAGAGGCTGATACAAAGGCAAATTAGTTTATCTGATTCTGTCGCTACATTAACTGTAAGCTTGATACTTACCGCAACCATATCCTCTATGGCTTGTGTGGCCTTTGACCCCAGCATCACCATTCCCATTGATATTCCTGCAGCTTCGCCAGTCACTGCATCATCCTGATAAAGGTTGAACTTCAGTTGTTCGTATACATCCTGCCTGTTGGTACCCATGGCAGCCAATCCGAGGCCCAAACAACCTCCATGTCGCACCATCTGCAAGTTCACAAACCAGTTAAGAAAAACCAAACATTATTCTTACATGCACAAGGCAAGCATGCATAACTTAAGCATCTCAATTTTCTCCTTTGTGCTTCTACTTTCACTGCCACTAACCTATAATTGACAGAGGAAGTATTGTATTTCATGCAAAAACTTGCTACTGGGAGTTCACTAGAAATATATTCTTTATAGCCCGCTAAATAGAAAAAAAATGCATGTCTGTGAACAGTGTGACTAAAGCATAAAATATCGCAAAAATACCAAGCTTGGTACTTTAGGCACAGCACCCTCCAAAGATGCAAAATGAAGATTCCCAAGAAGCACCCAATAAATAACTACGCTTTACATGGAATATTCTTCAAAATATTTTATTTTTTCAAAAATGGTTGTAAAGATTTTGTTTCAAATAACCTATTTAAGATATTTACAAGACAAATATATACCAGGAATTTTCTGCAAATTCCTCTATGTTCAAAATAAATTTTATAACCAGAAGACATGGACAAAAATATACTACACCATCTCTTAGAAACACACAAATTCAAACAAACTTTTTTGTAACATTTTTGAGATTAGTTATAAGTGGTTTGAAAGTTTCAATAAACTCTTTTTTTTAATGTTGTCTAGTTCACTTGTATACCCAATGTCATGGAAAGAGTAAAATTTCAAGGTCAGCAAAGAACTGGCAATAGACATTTGACTAAATTTTAACACCAGAAATATGTTGTTGTTGTTGTTGTTTTCTAGTGCCTTGCATCTGGCAATGAAGCCATTAGCATTCGTGCTTTCCAATACTTTTGAACTGTAGTTTCTTCTGATCTTAATGCTTCACAGGTCTTCAAGTGTTCTTCATTCATTTCTGCTGGATCGTTACACAGGACACATATCGGTGAGGCTGAGATACCTATTCTGTAGAGATGACTTGCCAAGCAGTCATGATTTGTCAATAGTCGGAAGGCTGCAACAGCTGTTTTCCTTGGTCTCTGGGGGATTATATCTGGATTGGAAAGTAGTGTAATCCATTTTTTATCTTTGGCATTTGTTTCTATTTCTTGTAGGTATGAATGACAAAAATTTTTAATGATCAAGCGTTTTATTGAGGAATATGAGAAATTGAATTTAGACTTTTGTGTTATTGTTGTGGCTTTCTTTGCAAGTGAGTCTGCAGCTTCGTTCCCCATGACTCCACAGTGTGCTGGAATCCATTGGAGATGAACAGTCTTATTAACTTTTTGGAGTTGTGTTAACATTTTGTAGCATTCTCTAATTTTTGTTGACTTCTTTGTAGTATTTGAACATATTCCCTGAATTGCAGCTTTAGAATCCGAAAGAATTACTGCCTTGTTAAATTTATTTAAGGGAAGATTTAATAATTGTCGGAGAGCAATGTATATAGCCTCTATTTCTCCATCATAATTTGTTGTGTCTCTGCCAACAGAATGATAAAAGGAAAAATGTGAACATGTAACTCCAGCTCCAGTAAGGTTTTCCTTCGAGGATCCATCAGTATATATGTGCAGCCATTCTTCTGTGGGATACCTAGTATTGATTGTTTCCAGAGCTAGAAGTTTTTGTATTTCTTTTGGTGTGTCTGATTTACTTATTTCCTCTATTAATTCCAAATTGAAGGTAGGTTGCAATAATTCCAATGGATTTTCTCTAATAAGTAGATTTTCTCTGGTGTTAGGAATGTTCAATTTGGATTTAATCTGTGTTACCTTTTCTAGGAAACTACTATGAGTTTTAAGGATTGAAGGGGGGAGGTTCTCTTTTGTGCACACCAGAAATATTAAAGCAGCAATTATGCAGTAAAATGCTTAAGTCCTGATTGCTGATAAATCAAGGTGCGACCATTATGCGATGAAATACAGTATCATGTTTTGGAACTACAAAATTGCAACTCTTAACAAAACGATCACCTGTTCCCACTCTACCATAAAGACATATCGAGCCACCTCATGAAAGTGGCCAACAGTAACTTGAAATGTTAAATATCAACTTACCTCGTTCTGTGCGTCCTTCAGCTGACCTAGGAGGTAGTCTGTTATACCAGTTCCATGATTGGCGTGGATGAGACCTAGGGCATACAGGCCACCACCCTCAGAGTAACCAGAGCTGGGTCCAACTTCTCGTGGCAGGTAACTCTGCATCAGTGCCAAGGCTTCTTGCTCATGGCCACGATGAATAACTCCCAGAGAAGCTGTGGCAGTCAACTTGGCCCAGTTTGTAGCTCTTGCAAGCCACTCCAAGTTATCCCTAAAACAAATAAATTAATCAGTACCTATGAAGGGAATTGTTAGTTTCCCCGCAGGACAGCACTAAAATATGCTATACAATAACAAATTCATTCATTAATAGAAACTCACACTTACTAGATAGAGAAAGTATTGCAATTCACCCAAAAATCTGACACAAGACTTCATTGGAAACATAAGTTTTGAGGTCCCAAAATAAAATAATAAAGTCTGCATGTGTGTCAATCTGTCTGTGAATAAGTAACTCAATAATGAAATGTTAGATGCAACATACAGATTTTCACGAAAATTCCCACAGCCCAAATTAATGGTCACTATTTTTATTTTCTCATAGATGGCTAACGATTTTCAAAGGAGAACATTTCCAATGTCATCTTTGAAAAGCTAAACAATGCAAAGGATGTTAAATATTGTAGTCAATGAAAAAGCTAAAGCTATTAAAAGTGAAGCAATAAAAATTTACAAATATAAAGTAAATATTAGACTAAGCTTCATTTATCTGGGCTAAAACACGCAGGTATGATTTTTCAATCATATCATCAGGCTTGTCTCTAATATTTACTTTATATTTGTAGATTGAATATTGTAATTTGTGAAAAAATAATTTGTTCTCCTATCTGTTTAAGTGTATAAGACCACTGTGCAGGAAAAAAGTGTCAACAGATAAGCAGCGCACGAACCATGACTCAGGGGTTGTTAAAAGCATGGCCGTTCTATAGGACACACTGTACAAAGCTAGGCTATTTGATTGCTTTACTGTTGCTCAAGCTTTTATATTTTTAACAGATGACCAAGAATGAAGAAATAATTAAGATCTAATGCCTATCTTTACCTTAAGAACTGGTCGCTAGTTGTGCCGCTGTGCATGTAGGCATTAGCAATAACAGTAGCAGTGTGACAAATGGAGACTCTAATAGCATCTTTAGTATTCTTTAGGATCAACATATCAGAGTGATTGCTACGTATGAGGAACTGTAGATGGAGGTCAATGGAAACTTCTCCACTGAGGATGCTCGTCAACTTCTCTATTCTCTGCTGATGGCACTTCTCCTCTTCATTCTGGAAAAAACAAGAATAATGTTTCGACTCCTGCTTCTACATTACAAAGATTTATAAAATAAGTTAAGCTAAAACTTAACACCAACAAGCACTCTATTATAATTTGAAAATAAAGATCCTTCTGTGAAATGTTAAAACCATTTTGGAAAATGAGAATTCAAAATTAATACTTCAGTTCTAGTGTCATTAAACAACAAAATATTTATTTTTATCTTGCAAGATACATTGCCCCACACATAAAACAATTTTTTCACCTAAAAATGCACTTTTAAAAATTATTGTTACCTTATGTAAACAGCCCAATACTTATACTCATTTATAATAAATTTCCACCTATGAATGTAAAGATAAAGACTTTTTAATGTATTTTTCCAAAAGACAAGAATTCAGAGTTCTGAATGTCAGTTCCTGAAAATTCAAACTGCAAGGACACGTGGTACTCAAGATGGATGCACTGTAAGTTAGATCACAATTTGACTCAAAGTTTAACTATTGCAAAATGAAGACAAAGCAGACTTGCATTTTTTATGGAGTGAGTGAGTGATTAGGGTTTAAGGGCCCGTCGACAGCTAGGTCATTAGAGCCCCTTTTTTATGGAGAGAAGAAAAGAAAATGGCCATCAAACAATCAGTTTGTAAATACATAGATTGTCTCTTTAGTCTTGGCAACTATTGATTTTCTGGGCACATAGCATACACACAAGGTTGTAAGTTTTACACTCTTTCGATGTAGTCACAATACTGCATACAATGTGTTCTCAGTGATGTGGCAGCCGTCAACACTGCCTAATCTCTGGATGGTACATAGAGGCTGATCAACTGCACTCAGAATGCCGTTCACTGTTCTCAATTTCTTCCCATGCAGTGGTTCCTTCAGCTTAGGAATGAGGTTGAAGTTGCAGGGACTTATGTCCAGAGCGTATGGAGGGTGTTAAAGTACCTCCTAACCCTAGCGATGGAACAAATCAAACACTGTTCCTGCAGTTCCGATCCATTTCCACTAATGCAGACACTGTCAGCACGTCATTCATAGGCATACATTCTCCTTTAAAGGCTTGTACCCACCTTGCCACTGTTTGGTACGGCAATGATCTGCACCAAAACCCTCTCAGAACCCTTGGTGACACTGTCGTCCGTTTCAACATCTCACAGGCCCTAATGACCTAGTTGTCGACGGCCCTTAAACCCAACTCACTCACTCAACCTCTGACAGATTCAGTTTTCAGTCAGATTCTCTGCTTCTACTTTAAAAACATTGTACTCCGTTATACTGCGACACCTAGATCTAAACTGATGACCTTTGGCTCATCACTGCATGAGGAGGGGGCAAAGGATGCCCATATGCTCGGATGAAGAGGAGGTATCTAAACTACATGTGCAATAAACAGAATTGCCAACCTTAGTGTTATTTGGGTTCCATAATGTAGTTACCAAAACCAAAAAAACAACCCTCGTATAAATAGTTGCCTCATACATAATGTAACGTTTGTTTTTGTTAGAATGGTAAAAGCAGGAGTCTAAATTGATGGAGACAACAGCCTTTGAAGTTGTTCTCTAGTGGTAACCCCTGCATTTGTCACATGCAAACAAATGAAACTTACCAGATTTTCCATTTTTCTTTCTGGTGGTTTGTTTTCCTCAGGAGCTTCGGAAGTAGATTCTTCCTTAGTACTGTCTTCTGAAGAAGCCTTCACCACCTTGTCAGTTGCAGTTGGAATTGGTGCAGTGGCTCTCAGAGCTTGCAAGACTCGACCAAGAAACTGCTGTGTAGCACTCTCGTACAGGTCAAATGCAATCTGATATGCCATTAGAACGCTATCCTGAAATCATCAATAAAAAATTGAAATATAATAAACTTATCTTCCTTTCATAGAAGTTTGAAAACAGTGTTGTTATAATTAATTTAATGTAAAAGGTCAGTCAATAACACTGAGACGGAATATTGACTAATAGAAAGTTGTTCATGTAAATATTTTTGTAAGAGTGTGTAAATTTTTAATTCTTTTAATTTGGGTGTATCAGGGACCTATTTCTTTTTGATATTCAAGATCCAATGTCTTCTCGTCACTTTGAGTTCAACCAATGAGAACTGTTGCGCGGATGAATACATAAGAATGGCGGTGTTGCGTCATACCCACGCCAGAAACTACTTCCATTAGCGTCTGTGAACTCAAAGTGGAAGGACGTATAATTGCTGATGGCGTGTGAACATGTAAATTACACCCAAACTTTTAACCAGCATAGACGCTATCGAATTTTAAAAGTTGTTAACTAACTGAAATTGTGATAAAAAGTGTAAATAACGAATAAATGTGTTTGTGATAAAAGAACGTTGGTTTATGCATTCCATTCGTTGACCGTCGACCCTGCAGATAAGAGTAGCGTCTGCTATAACAAACTTTCCACCTTTTAGTAAAAACATTATTCCCGCTGCTATATCCCTCCCGTTATTTAATAAAACCCCGTAACAAATGGCTTGCCCAACGTGGAGCGCGAATTTAGAATGGAATGCAAAATTACGAGAACAAAGTGTTAACATCGAATGACGCCATCTCATCGCGCAGGAAAAAGACGCCATTAGACCATCGTCTGATATCAACAAAACATCGATACACGGAGAATCAACGTGGGAAAAACACCGGAGATCATCTGGCGAAGCCAACTACCCAGGAGACGTAAATAACTGGACGAAGAACCAGCAGAAAAGAAAGTAGGATCAAAACTTTTTGTTTTTACATACATTTTCTTTCCATTTTCCATGTTATTGAGAAACAGCAAAGTAGCGGGACTTTCAACCTTAAGTGAATTGGATAAAGAAATTAAAATGTCGCGAAAAGAGATAGAAACAGGAGTGGGGGAAGGGGCAGATAGGCCTAGTTATCAGATAGGATTAGAGAGTGAGGAACAGGCGGAAATAAGCAAAGACCAAAGGTTAATGATGATGATGTTTGAAAGACTAGAACAGAAACTAGAACAAAATAAGGTAGAAATAGGTCAGAAAATGAAACAAAATAACATAGAATTGAAACAGGATATAGAACAAAGTTTAGGTCAGAAAATGAAACAAAATAACATAGAATTGAAACAGGATATAGAACAAAGTTTAGGTCAGAAACTGGAACAGAATAAGGAAGAGATAGGACAGAAAATGGAGGAAGTGAGAAAAGACTTAGAACAGAAAATGGAATTAGGTAGACAGAACTTAGAACAGAAAATGGAATTAGGTAGACAGAACTTAGAACAGCAAATGGAATTAGGTAGACAGAACTTAGAACAGAAAATAGAATTAGGAAAACAGGAGTGTAAAGAAAATATGAAAGTAATGGAAACTAATTTAAAATTAGTTCACAAAAACTTAAATGAAACAAAGGAAGCCTTAGAAGCTAGGATAGAAATTGTAGGAGATAGGATGGGAAAGATAGAATCAGAGATGAGAGAGAACAAAATTGTGTTAGAAGGAGAAATTGTTAGATGTAGGGATGAAATAACAGAATGTAATACAAGTGTAGACTGTAAGATAACAAATGTAAAAGCAGAAATAACTGAGGAATTAAGGAAAGAGATTGAGGTAGTAAAGAAAGACATTATTAATGAAACTGTAGAACAAATTGTAATTCCTAAAATTAAGACAATGAATGATGTGATGCTTTCACAACAGGATGCTATAAATGATATGAAACAAAGCCACTTAGAAATAAAGAATGATTTAAAATCAATTTGTGAAGAAATGAAAAAAGGGAAAGAAAGTTTGGCTAATGTAAATGATGTTGTGAAGGCATTACAAAGACAAGATGATTTAGATGTAAGTAATGTACAAGATGAGAGTTATTTGAGTAATGTACAAAATGTTGACTCACCATACAGAGAAAGAGGTTCACAACCAAACAATGACACAACACATAACACATGTTACACCAACAGCATATTACATGAAATCACACCACCTACATTTGACGAGGAGAAGGGAGACGATCCAAAACTCTTTGTTAAAGAGATGGAAGAATACTTTAAAGTGAAAAGGATACCAAACGAGCCTAGGATGATGATAGTTAAGAAAAGCTTAAAAAACAAGGCATTAGAATGGCTCAGGTTAACACTAGCTGGTCATGAGTCGTATAGCTCATTCAGAAATTTATTCCTATCAAGGTATTGGGGCCCAGCTAAACAAAACCAAACTAGGGTAGAGCTAGCGACAGGTAGATACGATCCAACCAAAGGGTTGTCGCTAGTCGATTATTTTATGAAAGTAGCCAACAAAGGAAAGCTATTAGACCCCAACTTGTCGGAGGCAGAACTAATTGCCAGCATAACAAGACATTTCCCAGACACAGTGAGAACAGGATTAATTGTTGCGAGGCCAGTAGATTTTGCAGATATGATAGAACTGCTGACAGCCTTCGAAACACAAAATGGTCGGCCTAATGAGCATAGACATAGGAACGGTCACCCAAACTCACCCATCCTAAACCGGAACACGACTACGAACAACCAGAGTGAGGGAGAACATAGAAATACTAGGAGTACCCATGAAAGAGGGAGAGGGGCACACCATTTCCCACAACCACATAATCATGGCGAGAGGATGGAGAACACAAGACAGCGGTACCACGACACGATACCGAATGATGAATCGAGATACAGAACATATACATATGATCGTGGAAGACCAGGAGACCGTACCCATCAAGTGAATCACATACGATTCAGTAGGAAACACTCGAACAACCACAGACCGTCGTACAATAGGGGTTCACGCCAAAGGGGCAGAGACCAATGGTACACTAACAACATAAGACAGCAGGAAGTAGATGAAAATGTGCTACATAGGGCAGATGTTGCACAGAATACAGAAACAACAACCACCACCAACACTCAGGGAAATTACAACAACTAAGTTCGTCCCAACCGAGTGAATGACAAACAACAAAATCTCAGCAACCTACAATTGACATCGACACCATGATGGCTACACGAAGAGAGAGATGGAACCACTGGTCATAACAAAACAGCTGGGTGACCACACGTATGAGCTACAGAATACAAATGGCAAGTTGGTAGGAAGATACCATAAAAATAAATTAAAGCCATACAGAGAAAGGACCAAATAGTCTTTGTCAACAAATGTGTAAGGCAGGAGTAGTAGAGATGAAAGAAGATAACAATTTTAAATGGGTTACTTATAGAAAATTATGTTCAGATTAGGAATTACAACAAGGAAGAAAATCAACATAGTCATTGGCTATATCGACCACAAAGAGCATTGTCAACAAAAACAGACGAGGACACTGATTGTCATTAAAGAAATGAATCATAGCGACGAAAGATAATATGTTTTTGACATAAGGATGTCAGGGACAAAAATAAAAATGAATCAATTATGATGAAAAAGATATAATGTTTCGACACAAAGATGTCGAGGGTAAATTGAGAGGAAAAATAATGCAATTACAGAATAATTGTAAGTATAGAAGTTTTCTCTTATAGAAATAAGAGACAAAGAAATGACAATTAGTGAAATGAGGAAAACCATAACCAGAAAAACAATGCCCATGAATTGAGATGAATATAGCCAATGCTAAGCTCGAAGAAATGTTGAACCAAAACAACAATGAATAATAACCCAATCAAGAAAATTAGTACTATTAGTAACATCAGAGTTTAAGAACCGACTCAACAACCTGCCTATACATAAGCTCATAAGACAAAGAAGGCAAAGAACTGAATAAAGTATTGCCATAAATATGATCATAATCATTAGCTCAAAATTTGTATCCTGTTTTTCTCTCCTCATAGCAATGAATACAAGTCAAAAACCACATGAAACACTTAAATCATATTTGTGTCAATGTCAAATGTACAATAACTGAGTATGTGTTGTATAAGAACTGAATATGTGTTGTACAATAACTGAATATGTATTGTATGATAACTGGATATATTGTGTAATAACTGAATATGTTGAGTAATAACTAAATGCGTTATGCAAAAACTGAATGTGTATTGTGTAATAACTGAATATGTATTGCATAATAACAGAACACATATGTGTTATGATAGCAGGATATATTGTACAATAACTGAATATGTATTGTGTAATGATTGGACATGTTGTATAGTAATCAAATGTGTTGTACAATAACTGAATATGTATTGTATAATGACTGAAGGTGTATTGTATAATAACAACATATGTGATATGATAACTGGGTATATTGTACAATGACTGAATATGTATTGTATAATAATTGGACATGGTGTGTAATAACTAAATGTGTTGTACAATAACTGGATATGTATTGTATAATAACTGAATGCATTGTGTAGTAACCGAATATGTGAAACTTATAAAGACATGTTGTATTATGTCAAAACAAAGGACAAAGACAAACAGTGAAGAAGACTGTAAAGAAAAAAAAAAAAAAATATATATATTGTACAAAGTGATTGAATCATAGAAGTAGGGAGAAGTATTGTATTGTGTTTCAAGATTGTGAATAAGGTGACAACTTGAAAAACAAAACAAGGGGCATATGAGACGGAATATTGACTAATAGAAAGTTGTTCATGTAAATATTTTTGTAAGAGTGTGTAAATTTTTAATTCTTTTAATTTGGGTGTATCAGGGACCTATTTCTTTTTGATATTCAAGATCCAATGTCTTCTCGTCACTTTGAGTTCAACCAATGAGAACTGTTGCGCGGATGAATACATAAGAATGGCGGTGTTGCGTCATACCCACGCCAGAAACTACTTCCATTAGCGTCTGTGAGCTCAAAGTGGAAGGACGTATAATTGCTGATGGCGTGTGAGCATGTAAATTACACCCAAACTTTTAACCAGCATAGACGCTATCGAATTTTAAAAGTTGTTAACTAACTGAAATTGTGATAAAAAGTGTAAATAACGAATAAATGTGTTTGTGATAAAAGAACGTTGGTTTATGCATTCCATTCGTTGACCGTCGACCCTGCAGATAAGAGTAGCATCTGCTATAACAAACTTTCCACCTTTTAGTAAAAACATTATTCCCGCTGCTATATCCCTCCCATTATTTAATAAAACCCCGCCTCAACACTAAACAACACTTATAACATTGTCCGGTTGATAATGGAGGAAAGTTAACCTTCGAAACGCGTTCCAGAAAATTATGTTGTAAGTGTTGTTTAGTGTAATTGACTCACCTTTTAAATTAAAAGAAAATGTGGTTTCAAATTTGAGATTTCCTGTTGGCCTATCTGGCCATACATAGAGGAGAAGATCTTGAATCAAATCCTGGCTACGACATTGAATTTTTCAACTCTGATTCTACCTTTCATCACAGAGTGAAAGTTGATTTTGTCCACTGGGAGGTTATTTGCATGAACTCTCCAATGAAATTTATGTCCAACAAATTTTTGCATGTGAAAAGAATACATTACAACGAACATTTTTGACAAATCCTCTTAATGCAACAATTAAATAGCAACCTTAATACAATGTAAAAACCCAAAACCTACAGTTTTCTTCAGATTTCTTTGGTTTTGTTACCATACAATTGTTGGAATACAAAGCATAAGCCGCAAACAACATTTTTACAAGCTATGCCAAATGATTCTTAAAATACTTTTTCATTAGTAATTAGCTTCAAAATTGGTAATATGAAATACTCCTTGGACTTTACAGTTTATCATATCTGTTCCAAGCCTTTAATGTGAGCTAAGCATAGAAAAAACAAGTCAATGTCAGGCATTTCTAA